>PVJH01002783.1:0-141245 GCA_004026705.1 Nesogale talazaci
CAACATGGCCACAGAAGATTGGTGGATCTGTTGTGACGGCACAGCCAATGAGCGCGCAGGATGAGTTGAGGGGCAGATGTGGGAGGGGCTTCGCAGGTCCCGCCCCCTCTCTCTCTTGCTTCCGGATCTTCGGACCAGAGAGCTGCCTTGTTCTTCCTGTGCCTCGACCTCCAAGCAACACTGCCCGTGGGACACCTAATCGTGGACTGTGTTACTGTGAGTTGAGGATCCTTCACGCCCTGCTTCGCCACGCTCCTGAGATATACATCTCTTGAGCTGGGGACTGTTGGACTCTGTCATCTGGCTGACAGTTGGTGACAGTTGGTGACTGTTGCTCTGCCGTTTGCTGCCTGTAACCAACAGCCTGGATTGCTCTATGGAGGACTCCAGTGAGTTGCACTGAGCAACCTGTATTGTCTTATAGTTAACTTTTTCTCTTTTTATCTTATATACTTTTCTCTTTATATATAAATATATAAAAATAATTACTAGTGTCCTGAATTTTATTTCTCTAAGAGAACCCTGCCTGACACACATGGGATAAAAACCAATTGATTGGTTCCCAGCCAACACCGGAGCTCTAAAGTCAACTTGAGACACAATCTTATATTAATAAGGTATTCAGATAATAGGATCCAGTATGTTTAAGACTAATAATAAGGAAATATCTTAGATGATCACATTGATTATTTTAAAATTCTCATTCTATCTTCATTCAGGACCAGCAAAATACAAAGAATATTGACTACATTTAGCAAGCTGGCGAGAACTTTCATGGTGCATTTCTACTATGTCATAAAAGGTCCCTCTGAGTAAAATGTACTCCCTCGGCAATGGGTTTAGCTTGGTTTTGGAGACTGATGAGCCAAAATCCAAATGATGGGCAAAAAGGGGTACAAAGTACTATACAATTAACTGATAAATTGGGTGGGTACAAATCATTAATCTAGAACAAAAAATTTCTCTTTACCACAGTAGAAAGAAGAGCTTCAATACTCCATGTTATCAGTGCATGATTACTCTCAGAAAAATATAAACTATAAATTAGAAGAGAGTTTGATTAAGAGACTAATTTTGAGAGGCCTCTCTTGACTACTGTGTAGAGACTTTTTAAAAAGATAAATTTCTAGATATGTGGTGTAACATATTATGAACAAATAAAATTTGAAAACAATTGTGATTAAGACATTACTTCTAAGAAAGGATGGGAAAAAAATCTCTATCCAAAGTAAGGTAACATTGATATTTAATTAAAAGTAATTCTGAAAGATTTTACAAGATCAAGAAGTTATTCATTGCAAACCTGCTTTTCAATAACATAAATAGCATCTATGCACATGAAGCTCCCAGGTAAAAAGTACCATCATTCACACTAGTCCAGGGGTCAATTATAGAATAGACCATCAACTGCAATGACAAGATGAAGCTGAGAAAGTTTAAAAAGAGAGGCCCATCAGAGTCAAAGTACAACCTTCAGTATGCCCCAGACTTCGTAAACAACAGATTTGACACATTGAACAATAGTAAAAAAAGATCAGGTAAGCTGTAGGATGACATCAAGGACATCAACTATGAGAAAAACAGGTCATTAAAGAGAAAATAAAGAGTGGTCAACAAAAAATAATGAAGGTATAAGTTGACACTGGGCAGAGTGCACTTGCATGTTTTAAAATGAGTGTGTGTGTGTGTGTGTGTCTGTCGAACCTAAGAAAGAAAGAATAGGCCAAAATTGATGTTAGTAGAGTATCTGAAACTTGAATGTTGAGTTGCAGAAGCTAATGGAAGAAATGATAAAATAGTTAAACAGAAAATTTTGAAATATAGCTGAGGAAGACAAGTGAATTATTATAATAACAATCTGAACTTTAAAAACTAAAATGGAAGAATAAGTTCAGCATTTCTCAAAATGAAGGAACTAAAAATGAATTTCAAGTCATGAGTTTAAATGCTAAAGAATTATATGGACACAATTCTCAATGATACAGAACAGATCAAAAAAAGATGGAAGGTATATAGTTACTATTAAAAAATAGTCAGTGTTCAATCATTAGAGAAGGTAGTGTATAGTCAAGAACCAAAGGTATTAAAGGAAGAAATTCAAGCTGTATTGAAACTATTGGGTAGGAGTTGATGCAAAACCAATTGGAAAGTTTCAATAAGCTAATGCAACGTTGCAGCTCTCCTTTGTCGATGCCAAGAAATTGGAAGGACAACTAGCCAAAAACCAGAGAGATGACTGCCAGCTTTACTGAAAAGAGATGCAGAGGGCAAAAGAACTCTTCTTACTATTTTCTATCCCTAACTTGTAATCTGTAAATGTCCCTCCTAATAAACCCCATAGCTATAACTAATAGCTGAAAGTCTCTAGTGGCCACCAACAGAAAATGAGAGAGTTGGGGCTGGAATGACTACTTTCACAATGGGGTCAAGGACGTTGGGAGGGAGATGAATGTCTGACCTCTGCCTTGTGGGGACCCAGTCTTGGGATAGTGTGCTTCTTCTTTCCCCTTTTATAGCCAGAGGGGTCAGAGGTGGCTTCTGTGCTATTTTGTCATGGTGGCAAGACTTTTTCATATGTACTTTGCACATGTTATAAGGAGGGACCATTCTCTGGAGGATTTACTACATAGGCAGATTTGGTAAAGGCGAGGGTCCTTGAAAAAAAGGGAACCCTTTGACATTGGCTGCAAACATGGTCTGCAGCACAGTAACTGCAGAGAGGCTAGCCCTGGGTGAGGTGGGGTTTCCTTCGGTTTTACACAGGGTGGCTTGGAGACAGAGTCAGCCCCATGGTCTCTACCTCACAGCAGTATAAAAATGCCTGCATTCTATAACTTAATATATTATGCTATTTTAAGATGATGATTTTTATTGTCTGAAGTCAATAAAATATAGCTTCTTTATACCATATGTATGTATATGTAGTATATAATCATTTATAAACTGATACAACTTACATCACAAAACTGGTAATTCTCTAGGTAGAATATGCTTGTATTGCTTTTAAGTTATGATTGAACCAAATGCTTTACCTTAATAAAATCATTTTTCTTCAGAATTTTCACTTTCTCAGGAAAGAATTTACTACACTCGCTGATGCATTTTGGTGTGATTTACACATAAGAAATGCATGCAAGCTCTCACCATAATTATTTGTTTCACAATCATTTGTCTTATACTTTTCCCACAGCTTCATGCTGGTAAGGTGATTATATTTACTTATCTGCACTTAAAATTTAAGATAATAGAGAAATGGCACTTGAAATTTAAAATAATAGAGAAATGGCACTGTTCTCGATGGCCCTGTAAAGAATAAAATTGCCAAAAGACTTGTTCTTTAGATATACATAATAACCCAAATCCTGTTTCTTTACTAATATATACACATGTACAACTAATTTCTGTAACATTTGATGGCTACATTTTAATCCCCATATAGAACTGAATCAAAAGCACAAATTTCCCATTTTCTTTAGTCATTAAGAAATATCTACCTTGTCCTAAAGAATGGGACATAAGATAAAATAAAATCTAAAAATTACAATGTGAAAACAATGTAGAAATAACAGCTACTTACTTGTAAAAAAAATTTGTATGAATACTACATGAAAAAAAATTTTTAAATAAGCTATCTGATATTTATCATCATGATACCTTAGGAGTATACTCTGGGACAGAGCAGAACTTCCCCATTGGGTCTCCATACTATAAATCTTTAGGACTAATCCAAATTGACTCAATGGCAGGGAGTTTGAATTTAGGGTTTACCTTTGATCTAAGCGTGGTTTAATAAATATATTGCTGATCAGTTAAAAGTCAAATTTTCATACATGTGTCTGCTTCCTAGTGGTAGTGGGGAGCTCTTACTATATACCACAGAACAGCAGTTCTCAACCTGTGGGTCGTGACCCCTTTGGGGCTGCCTGATTCATAATAGTAGCAAGTTACAGTTACAAAGTAGCAGCAAAAATAATTTTATGGTTAGGGGGTCACCAAAATATGAGGAACTGTATTAAAGGGCATCAGCATTAGGAAGGTTGAGAACCACAGCCATAGAATGTGCTGAGGAGTTTAAGTATACAGTCTTGTTTACTTCTAATCACGAGCTGAGCTGTGTAAACATAGGCTGTGAGAGATCTAGTATTCCAAAATATTAACCTGGTAAGTGACTAGATCTGAAATGAACCAGGTCTGCTGAAGTCAATACCTTTATTTATATCATACTGCTTCCTAATACTTCAATTCTTAAATTTATTGGTAAAAATTGTTAATCTTTCACTTTCAAATGAATAGCATGTACTGTATATACTCATGTATAATTGAGATTTTCACCACATTTTTTAATGCAGTTTCTGTGGTAAAATTAGGTGCCATGGCTGATATACTCAAGTATATACAGTATATCTTTTTGTCATTGATATTCAAAATTAGACAAGTATGAGCAAAAACTATTATAAGCATCAATTTGACATCTGTGAAATGTATTAGAGTTTATTATGTTGAATTTTTATACTAGGTTTTACACTTATTAAGGCTGATTTAACAGAGCAAGACTAGTTTAATTATTATATGAGATCTTACATCTAACCTATGTTAATTCCCCAAGTTCCCCAGTATTGGAATCCAAAAATTATTATTGAGTGAAAATAACACCAAAGAAATTACTGACAACTTTAAAAATAATACAGAATCAAAAAACAAAAAACTCTTTCTACCTAACCAAGGTCTTAAGCTAAAACAGCAAAACAAAAACTTGATTTTTCCCTAACCCCCAAATTCAAGGCTACTACCAGAGTACCACATCTGATTCAGCAATTCTATCTAGGGTTTTCTAGACTACTTTAAAAAAAAGACAGCAATTTTCATTTTAAGGCAAACACTAAATTTAAGGCCACATACATTAAAATCTGCATTTAAAGTGCCCACCGAGAATATTCTAACCTGTACAAAAGAGTGCATTATTTGTAAATAACGGTTACCAGATAGCTTAGCCAAGAACATAGTTATTTAGGGGAAGTTATCATAACACAGCTGGAAAAGTAAAGAAGCAGACTACAACACACAGATGCACAGACACACTAGAAATGCTCTGACATTGAGAGGAATTATATTGAGCTAAGGTCAGAGAAAGAGAATTTATTATCTATTATATTTAGTTAATATAAGAAGTATTATTTAGCTAAGGCCAGAAGTAAATAATTTGATAGAGAAAATATAGAAATAAGCATTTGAAACAAACAGTGGTCTTCAAGAATGATTATTCAAAGAATAATGCATTACATTATTGCCACTTGTTAGTTAAAAAATGTCATGCAGTCAATATGGCTTATACTCACTATATAAATAATGGCCTTACTCCAAAATTTGATTAAAAGAGAAAAAATAGTACATCTAATTAGAGTTTATTTTAGTGAGAACTGCTGCTATTTTCTTGAAGTAGAAATTATAGCAGTTTTATTTTTGTTTGACCTTCCGGTTCAGATGTTTATTCAACAACAACAAAAATAAAATACCTACATTCTTCTGAAAACAATTTCTGATGTTAACTCTAATAGTTTGGTAAGAGTATTCTGGACAATTGTGTTAAGAATATGAGGACCAAGTATAGATTCAACAGGATTGGATGTGAAAGTAGAAATGCTTAACTGAGTGGAACACATTATAATCCTGATAAAACCATTGATAAAAGTAACAGAATTACTTAGCAATAAGTAGGTAAATTAGATGGATATTAGTAGAGATAAGATGGCACCATATTTTATTCAATAACTGTTATGCCTTCATCTCTAACCCCATCTGGGATGGTTTCTAATATGGTCATACATCTGCAAATTGTTATAATAATTATTATATACTATTATTATAAAATCTACAAAATAACTCACAATAGTTGATTGCAAGAACAAACTGACTGGAGGAATTGATCTATCCCAGCATTCTAAAAGTCCTAGACTTAAATAAAATAAAACAAAAAAATCTACCACTTGGTTTTTTAAAGTTAACTGATTTTAACAAGCATGTCTCCAATGTTTCATTGTGAAAATCAGTGAGCATGCTAAATTATTAGCAATCTTTATGACATATTATGAAAAATTACATGGATTAGAATGCTTCCTAAAAGTCATAGAATCAATAAAAAATATTATCTAGGAATCGTGCTTTTCTTGGTGGAGGATTGTGTTAAACCTTTCCCATAAATACAATGTAAGTATACATTCTAAACCAGTAGATCTCTACAGGTGTATTTTTATGCACCGCGGCATTTTATAAAATGCAAGAGAGGAGCCTATATTTGTTAACAATTCTGATTTATACCTGGTAAGTTACCATCCACATTTGTGAAAAGCTTCAAAGGTGATTAAGCTGTACAATCCATCTCATACACAATAGTCTTTGTGATGAGTAATCAAATGTCAATTTCCAGAGGCAGGGGCCGGAATCAAGGAAACAAAGGTTTGCACTGGGCACTTGAAACTTTCTAGCAGACTTATTATAGTCGATTCATGCATATTTCACATCTTTAAAAACATCTATTTTCACACATACAACCGAAATTATTAGGCCTTGGGTTTCTGTGCTCCTGATACACAATCCTTTCCTACATATGAACAAGTCAGGGATGTCCTCAGGCAGTACAGAGGTTATCTACCCTACAGAAGAGACACGGGCTCATAAACAGTATATCTGGTTCCCATATTTCAGACAATTGTATATACACTCAAGTCAGTTATGGGATCAAAGAAGATTTATTTCCCTTTTGTGTTGTGTGCCAGCATGTCATTTCCGACTCACGGTGACCCTATCAGATAGAGTAGAAGTGTCCCTTAGTGTTCCTTGGCTGTAGTTATTACAGGAGTAGATTTTCAGGCCGGCCCAGCCCAGAGTCCCCATTGGGCTTACCTTGCCTACTTTTTGGTTGGCCTACAACACTTACTCATTTGCTCCACCAGGACTCCTCATCTCCTCCTTCAAAAGCAAACCAACACCCTGCCACTGAGTCTCCTGTGACGCACAGTGACTGTGGAAGTGCTCCATGTGGTGTCCCAGGCTGTCCCATCTTTCTATGATGGAGAAGCTGGGGGGTTCAAATCGCCAACCAATTGGTGAGCAGATCAAGGTTGAACCCACTGTGCTACTAAGGCACCTTCCTTCAACTTTCAAAAACCTGTAATTCCAGTAAACAGGAATTAAAAGTACAAATGAATGCACAAAAAACATTTGCCATTGATTCAATTTCAACTGATAAATGCCCCGAATGTCACAGGAGTAACTGCACTTCTTAGCACAATCAATTTCAGACAATTGTATATACACTCAGGTGTATATACCACTGTATGACCACTTGAGAGCAAATTGCCAGTCCTTTAGCACACATTATTGTTCTCAATCAAATATGCATACAGTAATGTCATTTAGGAAAATGGGAATGCTTACTATTGGTACTGGACTTATAATTCAAATAAGGAGGTGCATAGGTCACAGGCTGCTTACATAGAACATTCTCCAAAAAACAAACTAACCACCATGGAGTCGAGGCTAATTCATAGAACACAACATATTTTGAATCACATGGCGGTTGGAAAAAAGAGAGATAAAAGATCAAGAAGAACTTTTTAAATCTATAATTGACTTCCTTGAATCTTTTCCCTTTGATCAAACATTTTTAAGAACCTTCCAAATCATTAGCTTCTCTATTTAATAAAAAAGTTAAAGTAGCTATTCTTTCATAAAATACAAATACCTATTGAAAATTTAAATTAGATATCTAAGTAAACAGGCAAAATTTAACATTTATGAGTTTTCAGCAGAAAACCTTATATAATTATTCATTTTAACTCCTCATTTATTTTATCTTAATTAACGTGCTATTTCTATGATGAAATAAAAATTATACAGGTTTCTAGTAGTTTCATATTATGGATTTATGTTTCCACACAATAATTTTTTAAAAAAATTCTACTAACACTCAGCAGTTAACACAATAGGTCCAAATATCAAGGTCATACAACTCACTTCCTAGACTCCCTTCTCCAAGTCCATATAATAACAGATTAATTTCAAAATATCTCATTTCAGTAATTATAATAAAAAAACAAGGCACTTAATGATATAGGACCTGAATCGTTTTTCATTACCAAAACACCTGTTCCTTTTTCTAAACCTATTTTGATTAAATACAGAAGAATGTTGACTTTGTTACTCAAGGACACCAGGAGCTAAGAAAACAAACTTTTTTCAACAGAGCCATTCTCAGAATGCTTTTCTCAACAAAAGTGATTTTAACATGCTGCTCCTTCTCAGAATGAGGTTACTATAAAGCAGTACTCTTGAATGTTTCAAGATCATGTGATTTATCTTTGATATGCTGCCTAAGGTGCAGGCATGCTTAACTTCTTCCACAGAGTAGCAAAATTAGTATAAAACATGCAAACTGATATCAGCAAAAAACAACCTCTAACAAGTTGTACTTAGTTTATACAAAACTCACTTTTGAGATGTTTTCAATTTCTTAGCCAGAAAATTCTGGTTTTCAAACACTGGATATCAGTTACTGTAGGGCTGTGCTCTCCAAACGATGGAAAAAACAAGTAGTTCTAGCAAAACCATTTTCTGCCTGGAGGCACTTTCTGGATAGAAAAGGCATACAAAGTGGAGGGAACCCAAGCTGAGTACTGCAATCTCACCGAGCTGAAGAAGTAAAAATCAGAGTACTATTGCTCCCATTGGTATATCTGAAATTGGTAAATCAAGATAAATATAGATGTGCAGATGTGTCCACATGTGTACGCACATGGGTATACACACACACACAAACCCCTGACAAAGGTCCCTTAAGTTGTCAGATGAATACTCAGATGCATGCACATTCACAGAGAAAGACAAAGGTAAACCCAACCCGTTATACTCGGGGTTCAACTGGCTAGAGAATCCAGCTGCCACACATAATGGGAGATGTACAACTTCTGACCAGTCAGACTGCAGAGACTTCACTGTAGTCAGGTGCCATCAGGCCGGTTTGATGCACAGCAACCTTATGCACAACAGAACGGAACACTGCCCATATCTGCTCCATTGTCACAATTGTTCCTTTGGTTGAGCCATAGTGGAGACCCAAAACCCACCTGTAAGATAACTGGACATGCGCTTTCAAAAGGGCCACATGATAGGGATGATATATCCGGGTGCGGCATGGCACTGATGACCCATTATCCTTTAGTTCCTTTAGTTCTATCCTTTAGTTCTTTAGTATTTCCTCTCTCTACTCAGTTTTTTGTTTTTCCTCACTAATCATGTTAGATTTGTGTATGTTCATTTGTATGTTCAGATTGTTTGATACATGAAAGCAACAATAGGTAACCCTTTAGAAACAGTAACAGGAATAATGGTTCCCTGAGGGTACAGGAAGGCAGGGGGGTGGAATAAGGAGTGCATAGCACTGATGCCTGTATAACCTCCTAGATGGGATTAAGCAATGGAGTTATATTGATTGAATATACTGAATGTATATGTTATGGGTGGGGGTGTAACTATTATGAGGGAGAGAGGGTTCCTGGGGGTATGCTGGGAGAGGGAACGGACAAAGGGGAGCTGATGTCAATGAGTTCAGGAAGAAAGAAAATGTTTTAAAACTGATTGTGGTAGAAATTGTATAAAACTGCTTGATGTAAATGAATGGGGGAATGCCATGATACTTGTAAAGAGCTCCCATTAAAACGATTAAAAATACCTTATCTTTCACTGATCTTTACTGTACGGCTTAAGTATCACTTCTTTTATAAAGTAAACTTGTTGGACAGTCATCCCTTCCTCTACATCATTACATCGCTACATAATGTCACAGTCTACCTTACCGAATGTCCAATTTTCACATGGAAACGAAACTACTGAAATACCAGGACTTGAGTCCTCAAAGTCAGATCTTGCTCTTTAACACATTAAAGGGTTCTTGAATAGCAGATGTGTCCAATATAATATGAATTTAACCTGAATTTAACTTGTTTCTGCGAGCATTGATAGTGCATCCAAAGAAGATGAAATCCTTGACAAGGTCAATCTTTTCTCTGTGTTGGCTCAGTTGTGAAGATTGGATTTTTCTTTACATTTAACTGCAATTTATACTGAAGGCTGCAATCCTTGATATTTATTAGTAAGTCCTTCAAGTCCTCCTTGTTTAGAGCAAGCAAGGTTGTGTTATGTGTGTCTCACAGGTTGTTTATTAAGAATCATCAGATCTTGATGTTGAGTTCTTCATTCGATAGTCCATTTTTTTGGTTAATCTGCTCAACATACAGATTGAGGAAGAATAGTGAAAGGATACAACTCTTACAATTTCTGATTTGAAATCATGCAATATTCTCTTGTTCTGCTTGGTTAATTGCCTCTGGTCCATATAGAGGTTCACATTAGCACAAAGGAATTCACATCCTTCCCAAGGTTATGCATAGTTTCTTAAGACCCACACAGCCAAATGCATTTGTATAGCCAATAAAACACAAGTAAACATCTTTCTTGCATTTTCTGCTTGTAAATGCATCAATACTTCTTCAGTTTTCCATATTCAGTGTTCAACTTTCACATGCATATGAGGCTACTGAAAATACCTTGGCTTGAGAGCCATCGTACATCGGCAATGATATCTCTACTGCATATCTCCTGAATAAGGAAATTTTCTGTCATGCAACTTTTTTTTTTCTCTAGAGAGAAATGACTTTTATTTATTTCACCTGCAAACCAACAAAACTACACACTGCATCAAAGACCCTTCTGTCTTCCAAGGCCAGTTAATAAACAACAAAGGCTGTAACATGATGTGCAGATACACCCAGGGAAATTTACAGGCAAAAGTTTCAAGTGCTTGCATCTAACTAGTTTTAAATGTAAGGGTTTATTTTATATAAAAAATACTTTTGTTTATTTGCAATACAATTGGTCCTTAAAAATGTATAAATTCAAGAATGACTAACCAGTAAAATGAACAAATTTCTATTATCCTTACTTAAAAAAATTATATTCTATTTTTAAGAGGTTGGGTGTGAATATTTTAATGGTCTACAAATATAAAAACAAAGCAAATAGAATCCTCATTTCTATTCTAATGTAATCTGTCAAACATAAAGTTTCGTAGACATTAAGACCATGCCAAAAAATCAAAATACTGTATATCTGCATTATTTAACAGAGTATCTTTATGACTATTGACTAAAAACATTTTATTTTTAATATTTTAAAATTATAATTAATTTAGAAGTAACATAGCCACATGTGGCCACTTTGCCATGAAAGCGGACTTTAAGGCAGGCAATAAGCATGGGAGATTTTACATGTATGAGCCGAGATTTTTCGCACATTTTTCATGCAATTTTGTGACAAAATTAGGTGCCTCAGCTGATATTTGGGTCGGCTTACACTTGAGTATAAGTGGTAATTTGGCGAGCCATAACATACCCTCAATACCTCAAGGCTCTCTTACTCTGCTGAGAGCAAATGTTCACTCCTGATCAGGAAAACTCTACAGAACTGCTTTGTGATATCACTTGGTGAGCTTAGCTCTTAAGATATTGTCTCTGTTGGTTCCAGGGACTTTTTTAGCAGACACTATTTTAATGCCATATTTGCCTTATTATTATTAATCTGGTAGGTGTGGTTCCATCATGGTATTGTGAATGAATACTATTACATTGTATTCACTCCCTTGTTTGTGTAAACAGTGTCCAGTCACTTAAGAGTTTAGTCTGCACAAGTCAATAATTCGTGAATTGCAATTCATAGCTGTCTATACTCTTTATAATTTCCTTTCCTCAACAGTGTTCTACATTCTCTGTCATTGTATAAATTAGTGACATTATCAATAGAATTACCTATGCTCAGGCTGAGCCCTGGTGGCATAGTGGTTGTGCGCGGGACTGTGACCCACTGGGCTGGTGGTTCAAATCCAGCAGCAGCTCTCCAGGAGCAAGGCTGGGCCACCTACTCCCACCAGAGGGCAGTGATGCCCCCCCCAAAAACAAACAAATAAAAAACCAACTAAACAAAAAGAATTACCTATGCTCCAGGGTAATGATTGGGGATGTTCTATGATATAAAATGACAATATGGGGCTGAGCCCCAGTGGCGTAGTGGTTGTGCGTGGGACTGCGACCCACTGGGATGGAGGTTTAATTCCAGCAGCAGCTCCACAGTAGCAAAGGCTGGGCCTCCAATGCCCACCACCAGAGGGCAGTGATGCCCCCACCAAAAAAATGACAATATGAATGAATTTAGGGACCACATTGAATCGTAGCCTCAATCCCAGAATAATTAATACTTATGTCATGGCCCTGCTTAATGCCCACCCTCATGAAGAGGTCACTGAAGATATGGGGTGCTATAGTGAAATGCGGTGAAGAAACTATATGGTGCCCAACTATCAGAAGGAATAGTGTTTGGGGCCTTTCATTAAATGATCTTCAGTAAAACTTACCACTCCGTGATCTTGTTAACTAATTCTCCATCATTCTGAGTAACCTATCTTTGGTGCAAATATGGTCAGGTAGCTGACTTCCACACTTGTTAACATGGGAAAGTGAGTGCTTTCAGTGTGCCATCTGCTTGTTGAAATATTTTAATTAGTATTTCATCAGTTCTTGCAGCTTTGTTTTCCCCAATCTCCTCAGTGCAATTTGGACTTCTTCCTTTAGTACCATTGGTTTTTAATGATATAGTTCCTCTTGAAACGGATGAATGTTGATTGGTCCTTTTTGGTACAGTGGCCATATGTACTCTGTTAGTCTGCTTTTGGTGCTTCCTGCATCATTCAATATTAGGACCATAAAATCTGTTTTTAAAATAATTCTGGCATATAATTTGCATGATATATAATTTAACGGTTAAAATATAATAAAATTGCTGTTCATTTATCACCACAACAAATTTCAGGTTGCTTTTTATTCATATATCTATTAATATTAGTTTCTCATTCCCTGCTCCCCCACTTCCGCCTCCATAACTCTAAGAAACTATTACTCTAGTTATATTGTCTTTGAAGATTTACCTATCCTGAATTGCATATAAAGAAAGCCATACCCAAAATACCCCACCAACACAACAAAATAACATGTAGAAAAATCTCTATCCAAAAGATAGAAAATAATAAAAACTACAACTTAAAAATGAGTCAAAGGAGGAATAAGGTAAGATGATCTGACCTGCAGAACAGTCAACGTAGGTTCCTGAAAGGAGGACTGGGATTGGAGAGGGCAAGAGACGCGAGAAATGGAGACAAGACAGGACTCTGATCAAGTCTCGTTAATTGAGCCAAAAGTCAGGGTTAATATAGGCTAGCAACAGGAAGGGGAGGTACAACTTATGGAAATGAGGGGTAGGGATAATCAGCCAATCAGCGTTCACATCAAAGAAACGGCGGGGGGGGGGGGGGCGGAAATGGCTGGAAGCAGTTCTCAAACAGGTCTGCATGCTAATTAGGTGAGCTCAAACAGGTCTGCAAGCTAATTAGGTGAGCTCAAACAGGTCTGCATGCTAATTAGGTGAACTCAACAGGTCCGCATGCTAATTAGGTGAACCCATGGATTCAAAGGTTATCTTGCCCGCAAGCTGTTACAATACAAAAGGTCAATAAAGGGGTCACTGAGGGATGGGAACAGCATTCAGCTTCCCACAGTAAGATGTTAAAAATTAACCTAATTATGTATGCCGTAATGCACTTTCCAGTGTACTCTAAGACTATTCACATATTTAATCAATGAACAGGGGGAATTAAATGGAGACTTAATTCATGTGGGGAGGAGGACATTAAATAGATTTTGGACTTTTTCTACCAACCACAGCCTTCCACAAACCAGGTGCTCAATGTTTAGGATTTTAAACCCTAAAACAGTATCCCCTTGAAAGATTCAATATTGCAAATTGAAGCTTGAAATTTACCTTCCATTCTTTCAGCTTGATATATGCTGTATTCATCCTTTCGGGTTCTCTAACTCTAGATTTTTATACATGTCATTGTCACTCACTACCATCTAGCCCATTTTGTCGCACAGTGGTCCTATAAAACACGGTAAAAGTGCTCCTCTGGGTTTTCAAGGCAGTCACTCTTTAACAGGAGTCGAGAGTCTTCTCTTTCTCCCGGGGAGGAATGGTGGTCTTGAACTGCTAACCTTGTGGTTAGCAGCCTGAGTAACCACTATGCCACTATGACTACTGGCTAATGACAGCAACCCTTAGGTTGGGTAGCAACCCTTAGGTTGCTTCAAAGGGTGTCTGAAGCTGTAACTTTGTTTGGGAGGATTAGCCTTGCAAAACCCTTTCATGCCATTTCCATTACCAAGGCCACATTTTTTTTCAACTATTATTCCTTCCATCTTGTTTTCAAAATTCCCATTCCAATTGCCAAAAACTATCAAAGCATCTTGATTACGTGTCTGATTAATTTCAGACTGAAAAAGTTGGCAGAAATCTTCACTTTTTTCATCATGGTGTGAGTAGCTAGCATATTTTAAATAGTTGTATTAACTGAGTTTCTTTTATAAGTGTAGCTATTATCCTATCAGAGACAGCAGCATACTTTAAGATGGATCTTGAAATGTCCTTTCAGAGGATGAATATAATACCATTCCTCTTGGATCTCTTACTCCCAGAATAGTATACAATATGATTATCTGATTCAAAATGGCCAACAGTCCATTTCAGCTCACCAATTCCTAAATTATCAAATTGTGTGTGTTCCATCTCACTTTTGATTATTTCCAACTTATGTATATTTATACTTTGCCTATCCCACTTTGAGTCGCCCATGAAGTCAGCAAATGAAGATCTTGAAGGTACTCCTTCATCTACATCATTATGCATGGGTATAGGGCAGTGGTCCGCAAACCATGGCTCAATGAAGCTCTTTCAGTGTGAACGTGCAGCTCTGAAGTAACATTGAAAATATTTGAAGGTAATTATTTCAGATCACGGTGATTTAATTTGTTTGGGAAAATATATTGAAGGCTCTTGAGCGATTTTAAAGTGGTTAGGAGGAACAAGACTGGCTCTTTAGTCTGAAGAGTTTGCTGACCCCTCCTCTAGTGCAAGGGCGGGAGAAGATACAGGTAGGAGTCACCTGAGAGTAGAGTAACTGTGAACAGAAGTCGCTGCAATGTCATTCTTCTCTGTGTCTAAAATGAGCCCTTCTGAGAAGCAGGGGAAGGAATCTCATTGAAAATATTTGAAGAAAGCAACCTCTTTTCGAGATGCCTAGGAAGAGAAGGGGATGAGGATGTCCTGTTATCTCAGAATTCACACAGAAATACAAAATCTATCAGGTACTTGCCTTTACTTATTGTGTTCAAAGACAACAGGAATACAGGGTTATCCAAGAAGATGTGGAAAAAAATAACATTTAAATAGACAACAAATTTGTGTTGTAAGAAAATTAATTTAAAGAAAGATCCTTTCTATATATCTGGTGGCATTGTAAATGATCACTCAACTGTTTACAGCATATTAAATGACAATTTCACATTTCAGCTTTTGTAGTCATTACATTCAATTTTGTCAATTCACACATATAAAGTAGTTAAATTTTATTTATCAACCAAGTCTAGTTGGTAATTGAAGTTAAACAAGTCTGGATAACAGAATATGATGGGTTTTGTTGGCAGCTATGAATGTATTAAAATTACACTATTTTTTTTCCTACTAGTTCTATCGTCTTGGGTCAAGTAATTAACCTCTATTGAAATGAGAGTAATAGGCCTAATATTGATTGTGGTTAAGATGAAATGAGATAAATTCTGTAAAGCATCCAGCACAGTACCTCACAAAGAACAACATAAAATCATTATTAGTTTGCTTCTGTATTAATCTAACCAAACCTTATTAGATTCCAAGACCTTGATTACAACATCCCCATTTATCTATCTGTCTAAATTTGAAGGTGAGGGGTTATCAACATGGATTTAGACAAATTTGAACTTTTTAGTTCTCACTTCCACATTGAACAAGTAGTTTGGGTTATAATTTTAATGTTTTGATGCTAGTCTTATCCATTCCTGAAATTTATGTGACAGCTCAGCTCCTGTTCTTGATTTTGGCCTTACGACTCAGTTTTACTAAGACTTTTTTTTTTTTTTTGTATTTTCTTTTTTTGTATTTTATCATTTTATTGGGCGCTCTACATCACTTTCCATCATACATAGTTCAATACATACTTACATACACTGTGCCAAGCACCCCCACTTGCCTATCCTCATCGACATTCTCCCAACATCTGCCCCTCCACTTGGGCCCTTGATATGGGCCCCCCTTCCTTTCCCCTCCAACCTTTCTCCGCCCCCCCCCCCCAGTCCTCATTACTCTGCAATCATTATTGTTTTGTCATATCTTACACTGCCCGACATCTCCCCCTGCCCACTCCTCCCTTCGTCTGCTCTCCAGATAGGAGACATTCCGCAGATCCTTACAGCTGACTTCCTCTCTCCACTCCACCCTTCCTCCACCCATCTAGCAACCTCACTCCCACTACTGACCCCAAGGGGTCCATCCACCCCGAGTTCCCTCGTTTCCAGTTCCCACCTCCACCAGTGCACCTCTTCCAGTCCAGCTGGAACTGCAGGGCAGATTTGGGGCTGTGATGGTTGGGGGAAGGAAACCTTCAGGAAATAAAGGAAGGTTTTATGCTTCATTGTAACACTCTTTTAAGTAAAATTTGTCACAGAAGTGTGATAGAGGTGGCACAACAATGGAAATTTGATGAAACTCTTGGCTATCCATTAGGTACTAAGCACTGTGTTGGTGGTGGGGAGAAACAATGATTAGTAAGTACTACCCTTGTATTAAAGCACGAACAATAGGCAATTACACAATTATCTTGAAGGACAGTTCACTGTCCCACATTTTAAAATGTTATCGGGAATGTGGAAAATTAGATTGAAAAGGTCATTTTGTGCAAAATCCAAGTTAGACCATTATAACTATTTTATGAAAATATTTTATGGGTGCACAATTGGTTTGTATTCTGGTCTTTAAAACACTTTAGGATATGGTTTCATGGAAAAACAAGAATAATGAGGGATAAATATTTTCTTTGGGATGGTATCCAACACAGTAGAGATTTAAACCAGACTGACTTACAGATGAAAGGTGTGTATTTTTCAGGGAAAGTCATTAAAAGCACCTTATTACACATTGTAAGTCCAATAGCAGAGGGAATTGTGACTCACTTAAACTGCTATAAATGATGAAACCAGGGACACTGGTCTCACCGGCAGTTTATAATCAATCATAGTCAATGAATCTGTGAGTAAGTGGCACAGCAGCCAAAGGGCAGGGAATGAATGGAGCCTTTTAGGCTAATTTGGATGTAACACAGCGTTTAAATAAGTGTTATGAAGCTTGGAGAAAAACAACTATAAATGATCCTTTATCCTTCCGAAATAGGTAGGAAGTCGCGCCAAATAAAAGTCATAACTACTAGGCTTTGTTTAGCAATGACTGTGCTAAAATAAACTCTTAGGCAGTCCTGATATTATGCCAGATAGTAAGAGGCCAAATTTGTCAACATTTTACTAATGGTGTTTAAACAACATGGTAGGTAAATTATTTTAAAAGAATAATCCAATTTAAAATGCATTTATTGTGTTCATTTCAAATACACTCGGTGATGGTGCAAAGAAGTCACTCGTATCTGTATAAACAAATGTTAAAAATCCTACCGTGTGCAAGATAGCATGTTGGGGGATGCAGTGGAGAACAAAAACTAAGTAAAATCAACTATCATTTTTAACACCAATATTATACAAAAAGTATAAGAAAATTAAAATTAAAAAATTATTTTTAAGCAACTAATTCCTACTTACAATGTAACACTGATGAGAAAGAGCTTCAATACCATCACATACATTCATTAAACACTGTTCCTAGAAGCTAAACCTCGCATAAAGACTGAGAATGGGTATCATTTTCTACCAAAAGAAAATGAAAATTACAGATGAGCATCAGCTGACAAAATCTTTTCTCATAAAATAGGGCTTGCTGTCTTTCTTTATGGGCCTTCAAATAAGAAACTAGTATTAGAATGTGAAACCATGTAAAACAAAGAAGTTTCATAATCATACAATATTTAGGCAGAGTGATACATAAGCAAACATAGTCAGAGACAGGATTTTTATAATGGGGTAAGATTTCCACTTCAGAATTACAAAAAATTACAATAAATCTCATATTTTTTAAAAGAAAAAATACAAGTTCTTTCTTAATTTCATTAACTTAGTATTTTTTATTCATAAATGACTATAAAGTGAAGGAAAAGAATGTTGCTAAGAAGTGATGGAAACTTCATTTTATGTTTTTAAAATAGTGTTCTTCATATTCTGAATTACAAAGTGGCTGGGGTGTCAATCACATTCTTTGTAACATGAACTATATGAACTTAGCTTTGAATACAAAGGCTTCCCTGACAGCCTGTCTCAGGGAGGTTCTCCATATGTTTATCAAATGCTATTTTTTTGAGTTTTTTGGTATTTTTATTTTTGAGTTAGTTTGCTTTCTAAAATGAAATTGTTATTTAAAACTCAATTAAATTTTTTAAAGAAAACAATTTATTATTCCAGGTCTCCTTGTAATGGAAATTACAACAAGCATAAAATACCTTGCAAAATAAAGCCTTAAAGAAATTATTCATATGAATCTTGACTCTCATGGCATCCAAGTCTAATTTTTATTCAGTTTGGATCGTTCTATCATAATGCAGCATAGAAAGAATGCCTGTGTAGATGTGATATGCAGTTGAAAAGCCTGAGAAGAAGCATTCAGTTTTTCTCAAGAATTAATGTGAATTAATTAGCCAGGGAAATTGTTTTTCATCAAAAAATGGCAAGGTTTTTGTCACATTAAGTAACACTACTATTTTTAAACTTCTTTGAAAAACTGATGCTAGGAAAATATTAATTTTAAGATGTAATATTACCTAGGCTTACAATTTCACTTTCAAAAGGAATATATTACAAAAACACTAAGGAACAGAATAATCAATAAAACAAAGAAAAATGAAAGCATATTTAGAAAGCCTTTATTTAATAGCATATTGTTTATTAAAATCTAAAGAACAGTAAAATGAAAATTAAAGTTCAAATACACCTACTCCTCACTTACTAATTATCATTATCTTGACATCATTCTTTTGCCTTTTCAACTGTAGTCTAATATCTTCCATCCAACTGTTGAGCACAGTACTGCAGCAGGTCTGATAGTAAGAAACACCAGGTTGCAAGAGGAGGATAATGCTGCCTGTGAAAGTTAAACTAATGTGCCAGCTTGACTGAACCACGATACTCAGTGGCTTGGCAGTTTATATGATGATATAGTCATCATTCATTTTAAGCTCTGACAGAGTCATTACCTATATATGCATAATAACCTAGCTTATGCAGTTCAATCTCTTAGATAAGTGGGACTTGCACTTAGATAAGTGTACTGTTGTATCTCCTGTTCTGCTTGAAATTTATTTTCCAATAATACAAATTAATGCATGATTGTTGAAAATGATGCAACTACATTCCCCAGTTACTGAATCTGAAAAGGCCTATTAATGATCATAATAAATACTGCGAAATTTTGAAATTAAAAAATCCAGTTTCAAAAAAAATCCAGTTTCATTTGTACTACTTACAAAATTAATAGTTCATAAAACTTTTTTTATAAAAATTTCAATATTTTTGTTTCCTGAAATACTGTTTTAATGGACTGGAAATCACTTTTCTAATATAAATTTGTATTTTTATTAGTAAACTATATTAATCACTTTTTTCTCTTGCAAATAAAAAATATTGGATGAATTTAAAATAGGGTAGATAGCATATGCTTCCAAACACATCATTGATTAACAGTAGTAGTAACTACACTTGATCTCTCAAGAACATTGTCATGATTCAGTAGTTTTAATACACTTGGGATTACCAGAGTGAAAACTTAAGATAGGGTGGAAAAATTAAGACAATGTTCAGGATGACTTCCATAATCTTAAGCAATGCCTATAGAAGACACCACAATATCTGCCACCATAGTGCCTGGGATGATCAAGGTACAGGTTAATGTCATAACTCACAACACCAAACTTGTAAATGATAGCACATTGCTACCCAAGAAGTTAGGAAAGAAAAGTTATCAAAGTGGATGTCAGAAGACACTCTAAAACTTGGTCCCAGAACAGTTAAAGAAAATGGAGGAAATGATGAAATGAAAAAGCTAAACAGAAAATTTCAAAGGACAGCTGAAGAAGAGAAGCATTATAGTGCAAATATCTGGAGTCAGAGAACCAAAAAGGAAGCGCATCCTTGGCATATCACCAGCTAAAACAACTGATAAAAATGTCAAGCCTCACAGTACAAACAAACAGGTCACTAAGACAGGATACCAAGAAAGATGACGGTGGATGTCAGAAGAGATTCTTAACTTGCTCTTAATCTTCAGAGTAGTGAAGGCAAATGGAAGAAATGATGAAGTAAAAGAACTGAACAGAAAATTTCAATGACCCATTCACCAACGCAAAGTATGATATGATAATGAAATGTGCAAAAATCTAGAGTGAGAAAATCTAAAAGGAAAAACACTCTCAGTCAATCTTAAAAACTGAAAGAACTGAAGAAAAAAGTTAAGCCTCGGGTTGCAATATTGAAAGATTGTATTGAATGATGCAGGAAGCAT
The DNA here is from genome assembly GCA_004026705.1 of Nesogale talazaci. Classification (NCBI taxonomy): domain Eukaryota; kingdom Metazoa; phylum Chordata; class Mammalia; order Afrosoricida; family Tenrecidae; genus Nesogale; species Nesogale talazaci. The sequence goes on from PVJH01002783.1 coordinate 20,680, forward strand.
CAAAAGAAGATGGAAAAATATAGTCGCCATACCAAAAAGAGTTAGTTGACATTCCAACATTTCAAGAGGTAGCATAGGAGGAGGAATCAATGGAACTGAAGGAAAATGTTCAAGCTGCACTGAATGCAACGGCCAAAACAAAGGTGCCAGGACTTGTTGGAAGACTTGATTGAAATGTTTCAACAAGCTGATGAAGCACTAAAAGCACTCAATAACCAATTTCAAGTATTTTGGACAACAGTTACTTGGCCAAATGACTTGAAGAGATCTATATTTGTACCCATTACAAATAAAACAATACATAAATTATAGAATGATATCATTAATATCACATTCAATATCACATTCAATTTTCTAATAGTCATTGCAGCAGTACATGAGAAGGAGCTGCCAGATCTTGTTTGATTCAGAAGAGAATGTGGAATAATTGCTGATATCAGATGGATCTTTACAAAAAGAATGCCAGAAAGATACCAGAAACATTTGACTATCCCAAGGCAGTGGACTGTGTGCATCTTAACAAACTATGAATAACCTTGAAAAGAATTGGAATGGCAGAACATTTTGTTGTGCTCCTGTGGAATCTGTGTGTCATAAAGAACCAAGTGGTTTAAAATCAGGAAGGGTTTGCGTCCAGATTGTATGCTTCCACCATATTCACTCTGTGTGCTGACCAGATCATTCACGAAGCTGAACTACATGGCATCAGGTTTGATAGAAGGCTTTTTAACAACCTATGATAAACAGATGATGCAGCCTTTTTCGCTAAAAGCAAAGATGTTTGAAGAACTTGTTGATGAAGATCAAAGACTGCAATCTCTTTTATTGATTGTAATTCAATGTAAAGACCAGCAAAATCCTGACAACTGGACCATAGCTAACATCATGGTAAACAGAGAAAATAAGAGAGTTGTCAAGGATTTCATCTTGTTTCAAGCTGCAATCAACACTCATGAAAGAAGTAGTCGAGAAATCAAATGATATATTGCACTGGGAAAATCTGCTGCAAAAAACCTCTTTGAAGTGTTGAAGAACAAGGATGTCACTTTGAAGACTAAGGTATATCTGACCAAGTCATCTCTGGTCATGCATGTGAAAGCTGGACAATGAATATGGAAGACCTGAAAATAAGTTTACTGTTAATTAATGTGAGAATAATGAGCAAATTGAGATATATTTATACTTTCTCAAAATGGCATACAATATTTAAGATAAAAGAAAAAGTAGAATGAACTTTTAGTGAGAATGCAGAGAAAACTGAGGAGGTAAGTTTTTACTAAAAAACTAGTGCCCAGTACAATTTACCTCACTTCTCAACTTTATGAAATTTTTTTTATGTTTTATAATAAAGAAAGTTTGGTGCCAATGTTTATGTGTCACCAATTGGGATACAGTATTAAAAAACCAACAATGAAATAAAAAGCCAGTCTCCTCAAGTATTGTTTTCAAACTCATTTGGAAATGAGTGGATTTCATTGTGAGTGGATGCTCACTGAATATTAGCCTCCTTGAAAAAGAAAAGAAAAACAAAAAAGTGAAGTGGACTCTTACATTTGACTCTTACACTTGAACATTTTTTGAATTTATTATGACTCTTGAAAACATCTCTTATTTTTGCAGTGTTGTCTTAGAATAGAGATTAAAACTTTTACATAATTCAGGATCTGCTTTAGGGTAAAATTGGGGAGTCACAAAAATACATGGTTATGTTTTCAAGTAATTTATAATCTCAATGATATAAGTAGTATTCATTTAGGTAATTCAATAGGAAATCAAAATTTGTCTAACAAATATACTTAAAATCAAGATGTAGGCTATTTCACTACAACCACCGGTGTGCCTTTTTTCAGTCATCACAGAACAGAGATTAAATGAAGTTTTTCATAATTAGAGGAAAATTCAGTCTTAAAATACAGATCCCCATTTTGTTTTCAGGAAATCTCTTGGCCAATCAACAAAGCCCCCAATCTTAAAGAATTTCTGAAATTAGAAGAAATAATAGCAATGACCATTTATCCTAGTTAACAGTCACACATACACTCCTCCTTTCTTTTATGATTGGAATAACTCAGGAGTCTGGATAAGTCTAAGCTAGTCATTGAATCCATTCAGACAGCCAGTGTAATAAACAGAGAAAGTGGTAGGAAAAACCCAAACTATGACAGTGGTTTAAATACAAGGAAGCAATACAGAAGCTATTATGGATAGCAGTCCTCCTGGAGTAATGGGTTACTTGTTCGACTGCATTTTAGGTGAAAAGTCAGCAGTTCAAAACCTCCTGCAATTCTGTGGAAGAGGGAGGAGACTCTGCTCCTGTAAAGATTGACACGCTCAGAAACCTGCAGGAGAAGTTCTACTCTGTCCTACAGAATCATCAGCTTGACTCAAACACAGGGAATGATGGACAGCATGAACAAAAACATGTGGGAACTGAAAATAGAAAGGTGGGGAAGCAAATATAGCAGTAGGAGATAAAAAAGCAAAGAAGGACTAGTAATTTCAAGTTTAAATAAGAGTTAAATGATAACAGGTTGGAGATCAGTTTTATGTATCCATCTGCTCTGTTAACAGGATTAAAGATATCTCCCTGAATATCAAGGAGAAAATAAAAACTGCTATATGGACAATCTTTAATCATTAATTTATCCAAAACAAAGTCTAAGAAATATTTAAGAGATGACATTTGGCCCTTCTGAAATTATTAAATTAAAAGATCAATCTTTTTAAGTAGCTATAATGAGGAAATTACAATGAATACATTAAATGAGAAATGTGAAAGAACCCAAGATTTTGGTGGTATTGCTTTTTTGACAGTTTTATTCAGGCTTGAGTCAGATTGAGAGATTAAAATTTGTAGATTCCACAAAAATTACTACTATACCTTCCTGGATAATGATAACATTACTGAAAGCTTCTGCAGTTTTGACATACAACTTCTGACAGGTAGACAAAAATAGTCAATTGAAGGTCAAGGCAAAACCAAATGTAATAATAAAATGGCATTATAGATAATAGTGTTATTGTAGGTGTGGTAGTCATGTGCTTATGTTAATTTCATGATTGAGATGTAGGGGTGGAGTCTAGCCTGTTAATCTGGAGATAGTCATTGAGTAGCCAATGAGCCCTCTGTGTGGGCAAGGCTTTCTCCTAATATGTCTAGGAAATCTCGCGATATTTCCCTCAGGGAGATGAGAATCTATCTCCCAGTTGTTAGGAGTTAGTCTCAGAGATGATGAATTATGGACAAGACAAGGTGGCAGAGTCCGAGCTGCTGCAGGAGACGGAGGAGAAGCCACACGACCTTACCCTGATGGAACCAGACCTCTGAAGCTGGAGAAGCCATTAAGGGACCCCAGCCAGCGCCAGGATTATGCACCCACTGGCCTGTGACTTTGTGAGTCGGAAGGAGACATCATAGACTGGTATCAGGCATCTGGGCTAATATCAGACTTATGACTTTGAACTGGATTGGGTTGGGATGTTTTCTCAGTGTTCCATTCCTTTTGAATATAAACCATTCCCTTATATCTATATGCATGTCTACAAATTTGTTCCTCTAGTTTATCCGGACTAACACAGTAGGTGTATACAAATAGTTCTTTTAAGGAACTGTACATATAGATGACAACAGATAGCAAGATTATATGAAAAATCAAATAAAAATCTAGAATTGAAACTGAGAATTTAATTAATAATTTGAACAGCAACTAGTACATAACAAAATGTATTATAAGAAGCAATATTGGTGCTATAGGACAAAGAATTAAAAGGGTCAAAATTATGGAAAAGAATTTGAAACATAGAGGAGGGGCACAGAAAAAAGATTACAACAAAAAGAAAGAAACAAAATAAAATTTAACACTGAGAAATGTCTAATACCTATATGCTAGACTGGGAGAAGAGAGAATAGGATACAATATTGGTACTATTTGAAAAATATTTGAAAAAATATTGGTAAGTAATTTTCTAAAACTGACAAAGGGTATCCAGCCACAACTTCAAGAGGCTCTGTGAAGTTTATGCAACCTAAACACACAAGACTAAACTCAGTTACATCAGATTTTTTTAAATGTTTAGTTCAGATCAAGGATCAACTCCTAAGCAACACTTCTATAAATAAATCCTTAATCGGAGCAAGAATAAAAAAATGGGCATGTTTATGTACATATATATATATATATATATATATATATATATATATTTAGGGGGATCAGGTAGATCTAGCCCATGCCATAGTATTGTCAATTGCCTCATATGTGTGTGAAAGTTGGACATTGAATAAGGAAGACCACATTGAACTGTGGACCTAGAGAAGAATATTGCAAGTATCATGGGTTGCTAAAAGGACAAACTTGACTGTCCTGGAAGTGCAGCCAGAGTGCACCTTAGAGACAAGGAGTGAGACTTCCTCTCTTGTACTTTGGATACATTATCAAGAGAGACCAGTCCCTAGAGAAAGTTATCAGGTTTGATAAAGGAAAGGTCCTCATGGGATGGATGGACACAGTGGTCATAACAATGGAGTCAATTGTGACGATGGCGCAGGACTGGGCAGTATTTCATTATGTTGTATATAGTGTTGCTATGGGTTGGAAAGGACTCAAAGGCACCGAACAACAACACATATACTTTTAAAAGGCACTAACTTTATAGGACAGAGATACAGCCCACGATTGACACCTGAATAGAAACAAAAGAAGCCAGGAGATAATGTAGTGACATCTTCAAAGGGGCAAAAAAAAAAAAAAAACAAAAAAACAACTGGAAACTTGGAAATCTATATGAGCAAGCATGCCTTTCCAGGCTAAACATAAGACAGACTTACTCACAAGCTGAAACCAAGGGAATTGGTCACCAGCAAAAATGCAAGAAAATAAATAACAAAAGATGTTTTCAAAGCTGAAGAAAAATCATCACAAATGAAAGCAGGTAAAAATGCAAAGTAAAAATAAAAGAAAATTATGAATAAATATCAGGGGATATTGAGTTTCCAAAATTGCAATAGCAATGTTTTATGGCTCTGAAACAGCCATGAGAATATAAATTCATGACAACAAAAAGGGCAAAAAACAATGAAAAAAGTAAAAGTTATCATTTGCCTATAACTTGTTTTAGTGAGACTTACTGGAGTTCTCTTTCTCTGACAGATAGCTTCGGCTTCATATAGGTTCTAGCTTTTGTTGATTTTATTGTCGACCAGCAGAAAGTGACAAAAACATGTTAAGGCTGCACTGGTCAAAGGTGCTACAACAAGGTAGTCTCAGCATCTCCGCTCTCACAGGCATACTGTAATTACTTAACATAAGGTCATACGGGAGTAGGGTGGCCCTAATATACTAAGATTGATGTTTTTATATCAAGAGGAGAAAAGATGCAATCAGAAACAGAGAGCAGACGACCAGGTGAAACACAGAGGCAGAGACTGGAACTATTGCTGCCACAGCCAAAGAATGCCTGTAGCTACCAGAAGCTGAGGAAACAGGATCTTCCCCCTTAAGGTCGTTAGAGAGACTGGTGGCCCTGCCATAAATCTGGACTTGTATTCTACAGAACAAGGACAATTTTCTGTGGTTTTAAGTCACCCAGTTAGGTCCTATGTAACTTCATGGCCATAGGCCATGATGTTTCAACAATATTCTAAATTCTTTTCAGTCTGACATTCTCCAGATCATATCTCCTCCCTCTTGCTCCCCACAAAATCCTGCATGGCAACTACTATATCCCAGCATTTCAGAATTTTACCATAAAGCTGGAAGGTGGCACTTAACATCTCCTGTTGAGTAATGTTTCTGCTACCCCACTTGTAAGTATGCACCTTTACTAACTCATGAATTTAGAATCTGCTTTACAAACCTGCTGATATCCATCCTTCACACATCCCCAGGCCCTCTGAGCTAAGTCATAACATGTAATATTGTCAATGCTGGTGGGCTGGCTCCATTCCAGCACTTCATCACTGGGAACTTCATCTATCCTTCTGATCTTAAATATAGCTTATAAGTGATGTTGATTAATTGGCTCAAGGAATCAGATGTGCCTTTTGTAGTACAGTGCCCTGCCTCCACCATACAGAGCTGATAATTCTCCCTCTTTAGCTGATTTAGCATGGTGCTGGATGTGTACCACCTTTTTTCTCAAATGGGACACAGTCTGCAATTCTAAAGAGCGTGTGTTCTTTTCACTAGTATTCTCCACTTGATCTATAGGTTCCCAAATCCACTGCCACCACTACACAAAACCCATAGACATAAGTTGTGATTAAAGGGTTTATTACGGAAGTTGACAGGTTGTAACATCAGTGAGATGTTCGAAATAGTTGTCTATCAGACATTGTAGCATAGTTCTTACAGAGCTTCTAATAGATGCCCAAAGGGGCATACCACTCCACGGGAAGCCTCAACTTTAAGGCATTCAGCTCATCCGCTGTGTGTCAGTAGATCTAGAACTCTGAATTAAGTGCCCAGACACACTTCTGTAAACTTCAGCCTAAAAGCACTCAGCTCCATTTCCAATGGACCATAAAGCTCAACTTCCCTAATTAAATGTCCAAAAGTATTCCATTCAACAAGTCAGCTTTCTACTACAGCTTTGCTCATTCTTTAGGATGGGAAGTCCATGGCACTGTTGCATCTGGATCCTACTTCTGCTGCTGCCCCTCTAGTGTTTTAGCTTTCCTCTGGATCCAGGAGGTTCACTACAGAGGATCTCATTACCAGCAAGAGCCATGAGTGTAGCATGTCGATCAGACAAGAATGCTGACATTCTTGCTCAGTGAAACATCTGGATGGATAGGAATACAGTGGCTGATGCAATAATGGGCTGAAATATACATTGAGTCACTATGGGTCAGAATCTAACAGATAACATCTAACAACAATGGCTTTCAAGAGTTTTATCAACGGTTTTAATATACTGATGCACACCAGTGTAACTTTTTTTTTTAAATTTATACTAGTTAGGTTTAATGAAATTCTTGGCTGTGTAGATGAATGTTTCTCACCAAATTTAGAAAGCTAGCCATTATTTCTTCAAATGACTTTTCTACCTTTCTCTCCCTACTGCACTTCTGAAAGTCTCAGTACACACATTTTGGTATGTTTTATGTTGTCTCACAGGTGTCTTAGGTTCTGTTTATGGTCCTTCAGTTTTTTACTCTTCAATCATATTGGTTTTTTTCATTGTTTTGAATCTGCAACTGAGTCTCCATAGTGAAATTTTCATTTAAAAACGATAATGTCTATATAGACTCCTTCTTGACATACTTTTATAACATTCATTTAAGTCTTTTGCTTTCCTTTAGCTATTTGATCACATTTGTCATAGCTGCTTTGAAACTCTGTGAAATCCAATATCTTGGGAAACTCAGATACTTTCTGTTCACTATCTGTTTCTTTTTATTGATTGTAGATCACATTTTCTATTTCTTGATATGTATCAATTTTTTTTCCTTAAAGATGAGACCTTATAAATAACAAACTATAACAAACTGGGATTTTTAATTGTTTCTCCTGTGAAGGTGGTGGTTGTTACTGCTGATGTGACTTTCTGTTTAATATTTGCCTGAGCTAAATGTGTGAAGTCTATGGCTCTTAGAGTGTGCAACCTCTGATATCACTGCAGAGTTTGTTTTATTCTTGCTTTTGTTTTTAGACCGAACTTCCAAGAAGGTGTCCTTATGCAGGCACAACTTAGTCACCAATGATAAGAAGTTGTATTAAATACCACAAGCCAATAGGGCTATTCCTCCACTGACAGTATTATGTGTTGGTAAATAAGTATATTCAAATTCCAGGTTGTCCCTTTTGACTCCCCTATGTATAGGAGTGCAATCCTCTTGGAGCTCCAGTGGCACACTCAGTTAGTGTGCGGTGCTTACACAGGAGTGCATTCTCTCAGTAGGCCTGGAATGTTTGCACAGCTTGGGTCCTTTCAAGTCTTTGCTGCAAATAAGCACATCCTCATCTCAGAACATTCTTGTCTCAACCTTAGGTTACTAGATCTATTGGCTCACGCAGTTCACTTACTTCCACAGGATTGTAGTTCCACCCACAATGCTATTGAGTATAGGCACTACCCTGTATAATAGTCTGAAAACATCTTCTTGGGATAAGGCACAGCAGTTGCCAGTCTTCACAGCCTGACAGATCCAGGTGTAAGTTTCATTCTGTCAAAGGTCACAGAATAGAGATGGGGAGAATCTCAGGAAAGAAATTGACATATTATGACTTCTTTCAGTTTTTTAAGCTTTAATACTTCTCAGATTACAGAATACTGCTCATTAATTTCAAGAACAGTGATGCTTTTTGGCAATTTAGTCCAGATTTATAGTTGTTTTGGGGGATAAGAATTTGTCAACCTTCTCAAGAAGCCAAGGTTTAAGCAACTACATTTAAAAGAATTGCTTTTCATCTCCCCAAGAACATATAAAGATATTAAAAAATGGTTGCCTATGAGGACATATCGATAAAATTTAATAGTGTAATACTTATTCACATCATCCATAGTGGAGAAATTATCTTTGTGAGCAAAGTTTATACATTTAAGTGGTTTGAGGTGAGTTAAGTACAGTATGTGCCAGAAAGTGAAGCAAATGATACACCTAGGGATGGCCAACACAAAAATGTGCATTGTGACATTTTTTTCGACAAGCTACACAGACCATTAAATCTTCTTTAATTTGAAAATCTTGGCTATCTTTCTGGAGACTTTATGCACAAACAGGATAATTCCTATACTAGGAATGAATAACCATCCTGAATTTGCTACTGCATTGCAGTAAAGGCATTTTCCTCAGTGTTAATACATGTCTATGGGTCTCACAATGTCTCAAAGACAAGTTTGAAATTATATTTATTTAATTCTTTGGAAGGAAACTATTGCTATTTTTTAAGTGTCTTTTTCTCCTATTAAGACTAGTATTGTTCATTTTTTTAGGTCTCTTCTCATCTGTAATATGGATTGAGCTATCGGATCTAGCATTAAAAGCAATATACACTTCTGAACTATATAATGCCATTCTTTAGCAATATTTCGTACATATGAGGCAAACGTTTATAGGAAATACATTCATACTGCTCTTCCGGTTTGACAATAGGTTTTACTAAGCCAAACTCATGTTTTGTACTATACGTAAATGTGCCTGTTTTAAATAAGCACAATGCTATTAAGAACATAGTGTGTGAGGCTCGGGCTGAGCGTCTGAGTACTTTCTCTGACAGTACATGCTGTTATCCTCTCTGTGAGTCACAGTCAGTGTTCAAAGCAACGAGCTCTTTGATACCCAGAAAAAATTGGATTCTATCTTATTTTTAAAAGCTACTATATCAGTATCATCAACTGCTTGGCATAGCCATTCATTTATTTTCAAAAAGGCTTTTCTATAATCAGACTCCCTTTCAGGAAGTCTACTAGCTATGTAAAAGCCCCAATTACTGAGTTGCACACAAACTTCTTTGTCAGCTAAAAAGCCAGATTAATTAAGCTAACACACTAAATATCAGCCTAATAATTAAGTGGAAATGTGTTTTAAAATTATTTCATTTGTTTTTTTTATTATCTGAGCCTTTTGTGTGTATTTTTTGAAGGGTTAAATATTCTTTCTAAAGTTTTTTTTTTAATTTAAATTTTAGGTAAGGCTGATTTGCTATTCTGTGCTTACAAGAAATTGTCAATCTATATTAAAAGAAATTATTATAATTAAAAGTGCTGAGCACTTATTAAATAATTAATTCTTCTTATGATTACTAATTAATTAGAAGTCATCCACATGCATCTAAGTTAAAGCATAAGTTTTCAAAATATGTCAATATTTTATTTCTACAAAATAAACTCAATGTGTCCATTTAATGGTCACCTACTTTTTGAACAATATTAAGCAAGTCTAGGAAACATTTCATAATTATAAGTAAAATTATTATATTCTATATATTTAAAAGTATATAGCATCAAAATGTTTCTAAAACAATGTATGTAGACCACATAAAAGATACTGAAGTATAAATTGTTAGTGTAAACTAAAGCTATTGTTGACACAAAAAGATTACTGCTTGGGAATGGTGCTGAAATGGTTGGATCTCAAATGCTATACAAAGAATGCTTATACTTCTATATATTTTGGTAAGGTTCGATGGCACCCAATAATAGACAATAAATTTAATTGAACTTGAAGTTCATCCACTAACATCATCATCAGGTGTCACCTTTATTTGGATGCAAAGAAATAAAGCATTCTCTGTAAGGAGAATTGTTTCATAATATTACAACCCAAAAGGGTCCCATTTAGTTAAAAAAGAAAACAAAACCCTATAAAAGGTATGCAGTTGAAGGGAAGTCTAGACTATGCAGGAAATCTTCAAAGCCACAAAGAGTTAATGCCAACTAGATGAGGATAAACAGTAATCCCAGGGTTAAACTATAAAAAGACCACGGAAGTTATCTATCATAAACTTAATCTGAAACAAAGTAAAATCCTTGTAAACTTTGTCTTCCTTAGTTAAAATAACAGTTTAGTAAACTTTATAATGATACTGCTGTCTATATAGAAATTGTAGGAAAAGTAAATTGTGTTACAGAAAAATAATAAAATTCAATTGTAGGGTGGCAGGCCCTGAAGAAAATCGGTATGTTACAATTTGAGACACCTGTGTCAATCTCCTTATTGGCAACACACTGAGGATCTTAAAGGTTTTCTATATCATATAGGATAGAGATATTAATGCTCATATTCATTAGATTAGCCTACTTATGATTTGTTATGTTCTCAACAATCATAAATATCAGAAAATTTTAAAGCATTGAACAAATAAATAATAGTTTGTTTACTATAAAACTGTGACCTATCATTTTCCTACATACAATATCCCTGTACTATTCAGAATATGTATGTGCGTGTGTGTATATGTATATATAAATATATATATATATATATATATAGAGAGAGAGAGAGAGAGACTTTTTTAATGGATGCTGTGAAAACTATGGTGAATAACTCAAAATAAAATTTGGATCTTAATGACCAATCATGAAAATTTATTTACATAATAAAAATCACTATGTATGTCTGCATTTAGCCATTTGGAGAAATGGCTTTCTGAAGGAAAAGTGCATTAAACCCCACCAATCTCTCTCTCATTTCTATTACAGGAAAAACACATAAGAAACTGCAATATCTACAATAAACGCACATACCTATCAGAACTCTAAAAACAACTTATTGTCAAGATGGCAAAATGAATTCAGGAAGAAATTCTCATTGCTGTACTCCAGACACGTGGCAATAATATACAAAACACTAAAAAGATAAAACTGCATATGAAGAAAATAATGCATTGACTGAAAATATACATTATCATAGTAAAAAATGAATTATGAATTCTTATAAATTATAAGAAGATTCATATTGTTGTTTAACATATACAACATTTTTCCTCAGATAAATACAATCTAGTACTTCATTCAATAGCGGGCAAGTTAAAGCTGAAATTCATTATTTTCTTGGCACACTTCACTTTCCTAAGTATTCCTTACTGAAGCAGAAGGAAAGGGATAGTTAAAGCTTCTAATAAAATGCTCTTAATTCTTGACATCAAAACTTTGCCAAAGAGCAAGTAAAATAGAAAGAAATAAAAAAATTAGAACCAGAGGCCTTACAGATCAAATATATAATGAGCCAGATATGGCATAAAGAAATAATGGCATGTAAAATACACAGAAAATATGGAATGAACTAAACATCTTTGAAGAGAAGAGAAATTTTGCCAAATTCAAAATAGTGCAATTATAGCTTAAAGCTTTTCTTAAAAGAGACAGAACACAGAAAGGACTGCACACTCATGTGAGTGTACTTAAGCATTGACTTTCTCTTCCACAATCATTTCATCTACTTCAAAGGGTGTGGAGATGGTCTGAATAAGGGACAAGAACAAAGGCCGTTCTATTTACCAAAATCCGGAAAGTTTAAGTTGGAAAGAGTGCAGATTTTCTCCATGAACTTCTGATTAAATTTGATTATTAAAGAATGCTATCAGTTCTATCACTAATGTAGAATGAACATACTTCAACTGAAAAAAAAACTTAATTCTGCTTGCACAATTGTGCCTGTGTATGACTTTGTCATCCAAGTCAAATCTATTCATACTCAAGTTAATCAAGCACCTAATTTAATCAAGATCAGAATGTTTCTACCACTTTACTTAGATGTCCATCCCTTCTACCTCTCCCCTGTCACAATGGATAATGTCCTTGTTACTGTCTGAAAATAATCCTTGCACTTGTCTACTAGATCCATTCTCTTGTATTTACTTACAATGCCAGCAAGTCTTACCTCCATTGCCTTAGCAATGTCTTCTTTCTCCTAACCACATTCATCAGTACACAAACATGACATTATTTCTCTCATCTTAAAAGGAAAAAAATGCCTCCTAAGTCCATTTCCTCACCCAACTGCTGCTGCAGTTTTTTTGCTATTGAAAGAGTTGCCTCTCCTTGATTTCTCATCCCAGTTCTCCCCTATAGACCTTTGACGCTCCTATTTTTTCTCTCCTCACATTCCTTTTGATCTTCCTCTCATTCCACTGAAAGTGGTTTATTATGGTCTCTACGGAGATGTGCGTTGCTTAATCCATTAGACCTCACTCTTCATCTTCCTTGCTGAATCTACTTGTCAATATCTTGTCCTTGACATCTTTCTTCCTTTGTTTTCCCCCCTAGGATCTGACAGTTATCAAACATATGTATATCCTACTCCTGAATCTGGCCTCATAGGTTGCAGGTATCTATCTTCCGGACCTCTACAAATTCTGGTGTGCCATAACTGAGTCCTTTGCCACGCCACTCCTCCTGTTTGATACCTTAATATGCAGCTTTAAATGCCATCCATACTTCACTAACAACCAGTCATCCAAATGCTATTATCTTCCACCCGATACTCAATTCTCAAAACCAGGATTTCTAAAACTGTGTTCTTCAGCTTTCTCTTTCAGTTTTCTTGATATCAGACAACCAATTGCTGTCCTTCATAGTTTGGTCAAAAAATGTCCCTTTACACATGCCCCACATCCACTTCAAAATCTGCTGCTTCTAAAATACGTGAAAATGGCCCGTTGCTCCCCATGTCCACTACTTTCTCTCTTGTCTAAGATATTCACAGCCTTTACCCAATTGCTGAAGAGGCTTCCCATCTGCTGTATTTTCTTCTGAACTTCAGCAGGCAGATTAATCCTTTTAAAACTTAAATCAGATCATGTTCCTTGACTGTTTAAAACTTTACAGTAATTTCCAACTCAACTCAACATAAAAGCTGCAACCCTTACAATAACTTTGAATTTTCTCTTTCAGCTTAACTCCTGATTCTCCAAATCTTGACTCTGAAATTTGTTCATTCTGCTCTATGTGCTAGTGTTTGAATATAACAGGAAAGCTCCCACACCAGTGCTTCTGTATTTTAATGCATTTTCTGGCTGGCACGTTATTCCCGGAAATAGATCTGTCACCTTCTCACTGAGACCTTTGCTGGAACCTTAGCTGAAATTGCAAACCTATTCTCACCTCTAACCTACACGTTCTACCATCCTTCATGGATTCCTTTTCCTCTTTAGCATTTATCACTATCTAACTTACATTAAAGCTTGTATATTCATCTTGTGTATTGCCTCATTCTCTGGCTAGAATTTAAACATACTGAAGAAACACATTTTCATGCTTCACTCTCAAGTGTATACAAAAGTCCCTGGCATATAAATATTCAAAGAATATTTGCTAAATGAATTACTAAACCATTAATATTTGAAGATACATTAGAACCATCTGAGGGTACTCAGGGACTCTGGATTCTACTAACCCTTGCGAAACTATAAAACTTCAGAATATTAATAAATCATAAACTTAAAAAAATCTGTGTACTATCTGATCTGGGGGATTTAACAATGAACTTTAAACTACCACTTTTCCTCTTTATCTTATCTTAACTTAACCCATTGCATTTCCTTATGAGAGACAGGAGAGAAGGACTCAAAACCAGGAGTACAGAAGACATTCTAGATTCCCTGCTCAACTATCTTTTCCATAGCTTTGCCTAAATTAGATCTCAAATATTAAAGATAGCCAGGTCTGAGCAGGTGATGTTTATCAGGAAGGCATACATTGCTTATGCATCACTTGTTAACAAGGAACAGGATATGAGGGGCTACCCCCAAAGTGTGAAATCCCCCCAAAGCTATGCATTTATTTCTTTAAAAAAACAACCTTATCACCTTCAAAATACTCTTCCTTACAAGTAATAGATTTGTCAAAGCTGAGATTTCATTCTTAGAAATTCACCTTTTTGGATGGCTGACAGTTCTCCCTCATTTTATTTCTTCACGTCTTCTACATTGTCAAAATGCTGTACTTTCAGATCCCTCTTCACTCACAGAAACAAAAAGAAGTCACGCAGACTGAGGTCAGGAGAGTAAGGTTTAAGGATTTATTTATATATATAAAATAACTGGTGCCCTGAGATGGCTGCATGAGCAGGTATATTGTTGGTGGTATTCTGCTGGAAATCAGGCCTTTTTGTCACACACTGTTAGGCAATCTTTTCAGACCCTCTAAAAAGAAAGTTTGATTAACAGTCTGACCTCATGGAATAATCTCCAAATGCACTACCAGAGGACATTTTCATTGGTTTGGGAAGTTGACGGATGGCCAGAAAGAGGTTTGTCATCAATTGACATTTTACCTTTTTTGAAATGAGAAAATCACTCATATGCTTCAATTTTCCTTCCTTGTAAACTGTGTTCAATATAACAAAAGTTTCTGAAGCATTTTACCTTTACCTGTGAAACAAAATTCACAGCCTCATGCTTCTTTAAGAAAAAATTCACTATGACCAGAGTGAACTTTCCCACTGGGTGCAATAACTAGTGGGAAATATGCGTTCTACAAAAGTTCAGCTCCTCACAGTGCAATTCCATTGGGGGGAGGGGATACCCCTAGTACCTTAGTTTAAGTGTACATGTTCAATTGCTTTACTGTTGTCAGTGAGTTACTGTACTCCCCATAAGGCATTCTTCTTAACATTAAGAATTTGAGGTTTTAGGCCCAAAATCCTAAAGAAAATTTTGCTCCATTTTCACGATGACTTCTTGTCCTTAGAGTAATGACGGTTGAATGGGATACTCAACAAAGAAAATAAGTATCTTTGTCTTACCTGGAGATAACCCAGCAGGATCAGGCTGATTTTCACTTTCCTCATCAGTACTTTCATCATAGATAGCATCTCTGCCAGCATTCCTTTGAGAACAGGTTGCTATTTCCCTGGAAAGAGAAAGGGAATATTATAAATTATTAGCCTTCACCTATTTAGGTACCAAATCAACTATACAATGTATCCCTGGAAAAACATTACAATGAAACAAACAAAAATATATATTACTACATACAGCCTCTTTGAAAAACGATACATTAACTTTCTTAAGAAAGCACTTCAAAAAATAAATTAATTAATTAAATTAAATTTTAAAAGTTAAAAAAAAAAGAAAGCACTTCCCTTTCTTGTAATCATGTGATTTAAGGAAGACCCTTGACAAGATGGATTCACTTAGAGGCTGGAACAATGGTTCAAACATGAACAACCATGAGTCTGGCATAAAATGGGGTGGAGTTTCATCCTGTTGTTCATATGGTCAATATGAAATGGAACTGGCTGGATGGCACCACTTAACAACAAAGATTAATTCTTGAGCCCATTTCTTATCACTTATTCTTCTTCCAGCAAAATTTTACACAACAATAAATTATTTTGTGGGCTAAAGAATATTTAACATTATACTGATCTCAAAGCAATGTACAGTTCATTTGATTTTCCCAAATCCTGAGAGATCATTATTTTTATCTTGAATCTGAAGATAAAGTGAAATACAGACGTAGAAGGGACTTGCTCAAAATCATGCAAAAATAGATACATTAATAGATATCAGTGTCAGAATAACACTGGAAAGACTGGCTGACACCAAACAGTATATTCATTAGCAAGCTTGTGCTTTCTCTCAGATGCATGGTTAAAAAAAATCCTAGTATATATTTACTCATGCTTGGGGAAATTATAGTGACCTAAAACAGCAGTTCTCAACCTGTGAGTCATGACCCCTTTGGGGGTCGAACAGATTGCCTAACACCATCAGAAAACATATATTTTCAATGGCCTTAAGAACCGAGGCACCTATCCTTAGTTCCTGTCTCCAGGTGGGTTCACCTACACACAACTATGCCCACATACAAGTACCAGGTGTAAAGACTGTTACCCATGTTACTCCATGCTTTAAGACAAAATTTCATTAGTTTATAGTTAGAAATAGATATTTCACAACATATAACTACATAACTTTTTGTGATTAATGACTGCTTTAATTATGTTCAATTTGTAACATGAAAATACATCCTGCTATCAGATAGTTATGTGATAATTCATAACAGTAGCAAAATTACAGTTATGAAGTGGCAATGAAAATAATTCTATGTTTGGGAATCACCACAACTTGAGGAACTGTATTAAAGAGTCGTGGCATTAGGAAGCTTGAGAACCACTGATTTAAGGTCATATTACCTGTAAGACTTGTATGTGTTTTCTTTGTGGGTCAAGAACATACACACACACGCACACACACACATCCCCCTATAAGTGCTGGGGCAGGGACTTGTTTAATGTGGTTCTCCTAACCAAAGTCTCTAATTCCCAGCAAACAACCTTTCTCTGCATGGGTCTAGTAAGAAGGTGGGGGGAGATATTAGGAGGATGCTCTTGAGAGTAATTATGAACAGGGTCCCACGGAGTGTCATCCTGCTGTAGATGAAATCAACTCTTCGAGAAGTAGAAGGGAAGAGAGCATAACCAACAAGATCCAGGAGTGAGAACAGTGATCTTCTGGATCTAGATGATCCATCAAAGGAACAATGGCAGAAACACGAGCCAGTAGATGGGACAGAGGAGAGCGATGGACTTCCCAATCCACACATCAATTAAATTGAGTGCTTTTGTGGAAGAGACTGGATTGCAGAATGGGATGTCTCTGGGCGGTTAATTCAGGGAGCTGAATGATGGGCAATGTTTAGCAGACCTGACTCATTGTAACAAATACACAACTACACCGAGCATCATTTGCTCAGTTGCATTACTACAACTTGTTAGCATCCTTAATAAATCCTTCATCATGAATTGTTTCTGCGAGTTCCTATGTAGCCATCGCAATGGATATTAGAACCCAGAGTTAAATTATAGATGATTATGAAACTAAGACATATATGAAATGACATAAAAGGACAAAATAGGTCATCACAATCAAATGAGAAGATGAGGTCTGAAAAAACTCAAGTAATATTAATGATAGTGAAACTTGAGGATAATTTGAAATACACTGTTACCATCTTGGTTGCAAAGTTAAACAATGCTTAAATATCAAATTTACACACTAGTGAATCGAACTCTCCAGCTCTCAAAAAATAAAAGTTTTTTTAAGCATTAATATATATCTTAATTATCTCTAAGAATCGAATAAGCAATATTGAGGTAAAATTCATAATTATGATTAAAGGCCAGTGTGACTATTGGAGAGATATGGAGATGGAATGCTGAGAATTCTCCAGCCATTGCACCCTGCCTAGGAGAAGGTACAACCCCAGGAACTCACTTCACCTCAGGTTTGGAAAATAACGTTCTCACCTCCAAATTCCAAACTCGACTCATCATGACCCACAAGGTAGGATAGAACTGATTCTATGGGTTTCTGAGAGTCTAACTCTCTGTGGAGTAGAAAGCATCATCTTTCACTGTGAAGTGATTGGTAGTTTTAAACAACTGACCTTGCAGTTCACAACACAATCCTTTGCCCCCAAGCCTCCCAAGGAGTCACCTAGATTATATTTAATATGAGGAGAAATTCAAATATAATTTATGCATTAGACTAACAAAAATAACCAGGCCACATACCTATCATGTTCCGTGTTCTTTTCCAGTTCTTGAACTTCACTTAACATTTTATGTAAGCTCCTGATCTTTCCTTTCTTCTCATTCAACACCATAATAAATCGTTCATAAAGTTCAGACTCCAGAGTTTCCTTAGCACTCACACATTTTTCAAATCTTAAAGGAAAAAAAAGTAACAAAAATAAATCAATGTTTTCATAAAGCTTTGCAAGCAAAATACAATAAAAAGTTATGATTTACATATGATTATAAACAAAAATGTGGAACTATTGGTTAACCATGCTAATGTAATTACTGTGTGATAAGGGTTAAGATAGAAAATTGAGGTGCCTCGTCAGCACAGTAGGTAGTACATCAGTCTCATAATCTGAAGATAAAAAATTGATAGAGGGGCTGAGTCCAAGTGGCGTAAGTGGTTGAGTGCGAAACTGTGGCCCACGAGCTTGGCGGTTCAAATCCAGCGTCGGCTGGGTAGCGCCCACAACCACCAAAGGGTGCCCACAAAAACAAAAAACAAAAAACTTGATAGAAAAAAACTTTTAAAATGACTTGACTATTCACAATACATAAGCTAAATCATGGATGAATTGTTTATTTCCAAAATCTTATTCTTATGGGAAGTATTTCAAAGAAAAGCACTTTAAAGAATATGTTGTCTCAATAATTGTTAATATTATCATAATATAATTCATCATCTTACTTATAATTAAATAATTTTAATCCACAAATTCAGTCCAAAAGTATTACTATAAAGTCATGGACACTTTTATTAAAACATATTAAAATGTGAAGCTATTGTTTCTCAACAAATCCTCAAGCTAGACCTAGACCCTACTGAGGGTATGGTTTCCATCTCTCTAACCATTCCTCAAAGACTTCTGCTCTCTTCAATTAAAACTACAAAACAATAATCTATGAAGTATTGAGAGTTGGTGGGGGAGTGGGGAGCAAGGATGGAGGGGAAGGGATGGGAGGCTGAAGTCAGAGGCTTGGATGGAAAGGTGGAGGTTCAGAGAACGATGACAGCTGCAGGCATGTGAAGAAGCATGGCACAATATGTGTATTAATGTATTATGAGAAACGATGTATGAGTCCCCAATAAAATGATTAAACATGAAAAAAGTAAATGAGACAATTAAGTTAAAAAAATTGGTACTAGTATTTTGTGTGCGTATAATATTGTAATATCCAGGGATGATAAATATTATATAAATATAAGTGTATATATGTACATTTCTTATATAACTTGTTTATTTATCTATAAATAACTCAAGTTTATATACAAATAAAAGGTTAAATTATTTTAAAAATTACTACTTTCCTGGTTTTTTAAATCATCAATGCCATTTTCAATTTTCTTAACACTTCATTTTAATAAGCTCTACTGATAGTCCTATCAGTCCTAGATAGTTTTTTTAAACTATCTAGATTAACCCATTTGGATCCCCAAAATCAACTTCCATAGTTTTTAAGCTGGGCTCTTTACCTTGAATTCAGCTGGCCCAGCAGAACAACTCTTTTGACAGGAATTTTTTGAAGCACCTCAATGAGACCATGAAAAGTTTATTACTGAGAAAACTTGTTCACAACAATCCACTAATTCCAGGGACATGTGCAAACAGATTTTATCTGGAATACACTCAAGTCTATCTGAACTAGAACCCTAGTAGCAATGCTTTTTGACTTAGTTTATGTGCATTTTTCAACTGCCAAGCTATTTTCTACTCCTCCCTCTATGTTAAAATTAACATTTAACATAGCATATTATTTAAACATAAAAATCAAAATAAAATAAAATATCATATTCTTTATCTGGAGCATATTATTAATTTAAATACCAACCTCATTCAAAGTTGATTGGCATAAAATAGTCCACAAAATCTACAGCTTGTTTTGATGAACAGTGATTGGAGTCACACAAACTTGTACTGTCTAGCTGAGGGGCAACTCAGCTATTGGTCTCTTCCGATCCAGAACAAAAACGTGGTAAAAGATCCATGGGAACAATTAGTCCAATGGCCTGTTGGACCATTTGAACATCAGTCTTCAAAACAGAGAGCTAGATGGTAGGCGACCACTACTGAATGCTCTGAAGGAGACAGTTTCAAAATCAGTAAAGACAGTAAACTTTTTGGTGAGATAAAAACTGGTAGAACCCCGTAGAGTATGATCACCCTTCAAGTTTGAAACTGAACTGAATTCACCACTGTACCTCAAATTTTCAGCCAAATGACAGGTAAGTCTAATAAGAACTTTATTGACTTGGACACATCTTGGAATAGTAAGTAATTTAGGATCAAGAGAGTGGCATTTATTCCAAGACAAAAATTCAAAAGGGTTTAGAAAGAGAGATGCATGCAGCAAACACAGAAAGGAAATGGGATAGGTGACTGCATCAAGGGGATTGAAATGAATAAGAATATGAATTAATCTTCGAAATCAAAACTGATGATCAGCTCTGTAGACTTTTAACTAATTGAAAATAGAAAGCACAAAAATTAATCTTGCAAAAAAAGTAAGAACTACATGTCAAAGCTAACTTAACATGTCTGAAATTGGAATGCAAACTCAACAGAAAAAAAATGGAGTGATTCATTCATCCTAAAATCAATTCCTTGTTTTTAGCAAAGTTTTATTGCTTTGTTGCAACCACATCTTCAAATTGGATAAATTTCCTTGAACAAAGTTGGGAATGAGAGTTGCCTCCGTACAGATATTTTGTGAACAGTTTCATGGCATGAATTCACATTTAATTTTGCCAACGAAAACTGAATGTGTTGTCTTTACTCAGTTTTCAAGAACTGCCAAGTACACTGCATCCACTCCCACCCTAATGAAATGTCAGTACTCCTCAGTAGCATTTATGAGAGTTCTATGTCTTCCTTGTCTTTTGACAGTCCTTTGTCTCATGATCTAAAAAGAATTAAGACATTTAGTAGGGTAAAAAACCCAAAAAACTCAAACTCTATGCCATCAAGTCCATGTAGATTCATAGCAATTCATGAGACAGAGTAGAACTGTCTCAGAGTTTCTGGCACTCTAAGTCTTACAGGAGCAGAAAAATCGGTCTTCCTCCCCCAGTGTGGCTGGTGGTTTTAAACTGTTGACCTCGCAGTTAGCAGGCCAATACATAGCCACGTTGTTTTTCTGGGGTTATGGTCTACTGGAAGACAAAGAACAAAGATGGTCACTATAGTAGAGATTGACTAAACCATTTACAATGATTTGATAATTGTAAAAATGCATGCAAAAAAATGCAGCAAAAAAAAAAAATGGTCCAGGTGGCTGAGCCCCGGTGGCATAAATGTTGAGTGTGGGGCTGTGGCCCGCAGGTTTGGTGGTTCAAATCCAACAGCAGCTCTCAGAAGCAGCGCTGGGTAGCTCCCACAACCACCAGAGGCAGTGATGCCCCCCAAAACACAAAGCAAAACAAAATGGTCCGGGTAAAAATAATATTAGGCACTGTCCTTTTCATGACCTATAGCCCAGCTGCATTACAGACCAGTACAGCACAGCACCCTTGACTTCACGCCTGGTGAAAAGCTGATAGCGAAACCAGCCTACAGTCCAATTTTTCAGAGGCAGGGATTGAGCAAGCAGGTATACAGCTAGCAGGACCATGTTTACTTAGCAACCTGTCCCAATAAAAATGGCAGCTTTTCAAATTTAAGAATTTACCTGCATGGAATGGTTTCTCTTTGACTAGTTCATACAATATGCCCCCATTTCCTCCCAGATTGAGTATGGCTTTGCCAGGGTCATCCTTTCCACTGCTAGACGCTCTCTGCTAAATCACTCTGCCAAATGGATATGTTGCAAATTGAGAGTATTTCCAAAGTGCTTTGAATATAGAATGTCAATATTTTGATAAGGTGTACCTTTTTATCTCCTGAATGCTGCTTTCATGAGCATTGACTGTGGGTCAAGCAAGACAAAAGACTTTAACAACTACAGTCTCTTCTCCACTGGTCATGTTATTTATTGATCCAGTTGTGAGGATTTGGGTCTTCTTTACATTTTGCTAATGGATTACATTTTATAATCCATGTTGAAGGGTATAATCCTTTACCTTCATCAGCAAGGGTTTAAGTCTTCCTCTCTTTCAGAAAGCAAGGTTGTATCATCTGCAAAAAAGCTATTGCTAAAAAGGCTTCCTTCAATCCTG
Source organism: Nesogale talazaci (assembly GCA_004026705.1). Taxonomy (NCBI): domain Eukaryota; kingdom Metazoa; phylum Chordata; class Mammalia; order Afrosoricida; family Tenrecidae; genus Nesogale; species Nesogale talazaci. The sequence goes on from PVJH01002783.1 coordinate 42,804, forward strand.
AAACCACAGCTTCTCCGATGATGTGCTTGGCATACCGATTGAGTAAATATGATGAGATGATACAATCGGGAGGCACACCTTTCCCTGAATGCCAACTTTTTGATACAGCAACTGTGTTCTGCACATCTTATTTTGATGCATCCTTAAATATTTGCTTTCCCATAGAGTCTTTCAACATTTCAACATCAGGCTTGAGTATTTTTCCTTCTTTATTTCTTTCAGTCTGTTTTATGCTGAGCATGTCTTTCCTTTTTGGTTTTCTAATTCCAGGTCTTTGCCGAAGACTGTTCTCCTGACCTCCTGCTAGTGTTTGAAATATTATTGACCTAGTCCAGCGTCATAGCTTCCACCATAAGTATCAAAGCTTCCACCAACACGTTGTTGTTGTTGTTGTCGTCGTCAGGTGTCATTGAGTCAGGACTGAGTCATAGCAACTCTATGTACAACAGAACAGAACACTTCCTGGGGCTGCACCATCCTCAGCATGGCAGTTATGCCCAGGTCATTGCTGTAGTTATGGTGTCAACCCACTTATCAAGGATCTTCTTCTTTTCTACTCCCATCTACTTTGCCAACCATGATGTCCTTTCCTAGGGTGGGCAGCTCCTGATGACATTTCCAAAATGTACGACATGACATCTCGCCACCCTTACTTGTAAGGAACTTTTTGGTTGTACTTTTTCCAAGGCACATTTCTTTGTTCTTTTGGAAACCCATGATAATGCCAATATTCTTTACTAGGACTGTATTCTAAATGCATCTATTCTTTCTTTGATCTTTTTTATTCAATTTTCAATTACCACATGCAAATGAGACAATTTCAAAAATACCAAGGCTTGGGACAAATGCAGTTTAGTCCTCAAAGTAACATCTTTGATTTTTGATACTTTAAAGAGGTCTTGTGAAACAGAATTTGTGTTGATTTTCTTTTTTTTTCTCAATCATTTTATTGGGGGATCATACAACTCTTGTCACAATCCATACATACATCTATTGTGTCAAGCACCTTTGTGCATTTGTTGCCATCATCATTCTCAGAACATTCTTGACTGTTGTTTCTATGATCATTGATTGTATATCCATGCAGGATGACACATACAGTTGAGGATTTTGAGCTTCTTAACATCGATTTCCAATCCATGTAGAAGTTTGAAACTCTTTATCTTCATAAGCAAGTACTTCTTCATTTTCAGTAAGCAGGGCTGTGTCGTCTGCATATCTCAGGTTGAAAATAAGTTTGCCTCCATTCCTGGTTTGGTGATCTTCTTCATAGAACCCAGTTTCTCGATGATGCATTCAACAACATACTGAGTAAGTCTTGTGAGAGGACAGAATCCTGATGCACACCTTCCCGATTTTAAACCATGCGGCATTCCCATCTTCTTTTTGAATGGCTGTTTCTTGATCCATGAACAGGTTCCATATGAGCACAATTAAGTGATCTGGGGTTCCCAGTGGTCTCAAGGATACCCATAGTTGTTTAAGACAAACCCAGGAAATGTCCTTTGCATCTAGCAGTATAGCAATACACAGGCCACCTAAGTATGACAAACTGACAGAAAAGTGGTGGTTGGTAGCTGGTTAACGTCATTACTAAGCCCTCATACAAGTGAGTACTGTCTGTGAGTTCTGTGGGGTAACTCTGAAGCTAGTAGATAAGCAGAGTATTGTGGGAGAATGGAGTATCAGAATAGGCAGGGGGAGATGAAGGGTGGAGACATGTCTGACACCTTGTAGCAACATGAAAGCCAGAAGGTCAAATAGAGCCCCATGTTGCTTTATACAAATGCAAAAACAAAACACAAAACAAAGTACTGAATAGAACAACATAAAAGAACAACAAAAATTAGCACACTATGGAAGCTGATGCAGAAATAACATCTAAAGTAAAACAACAGATTACATGAAAACCCCAAATGACATACAGAGTAAACATATGGTACTTAGAAACTGTGAAATAATCATCATATTTAGTTCTAGCCTAATTTATTGTCTATTCTGATCATGGTTGTTCAGTCAAGGAAAATCTGAATAGAGTTCAGAGGACAAAAAATAAAAAGGACTGAGAATAGGGTAGTGGTTAGGAGATTTAATAAGACTTTAAGTACTGAAGATGATAAGCAGCTGTTCTTCATCCTTTCTGATGACAGGACAGGAGGAAATGGCCTTCAACTATACCATGAAGGATTCAGATTACCAATAGATATAGGGAAGAATTTTCTGACTGTGACTGTACTGAAATGGCTACCAAGGGGAGCTGAAAATATCTCTGGAGGTCTTTAAAACTCTGACTCACTTCCTCTACATATAATGTGATCCTAGCTTAAAAGCAGAGCACTGGAAGTCAGACAGTTTTCAAGGTCTTGCCTGATTCCATGAGTATCAACCCAACTCAGTTTACTAAAAACTGCCTCCAATTATGGGTTCAAATACTATAACTTAGGATAAACCAGAAAGCTTCGAACTTGATGTTTGAGGGCAAACAAAAGACCTATTTGGCAAAACAGAAAATAAGATAGTAAAAAACAGTGAAATAAATATAGCCAATAATCTAAAGATTCACAAACACAGCTTCTATTGTTTCTCCTTTACCTAAAGTAATAAGATCAAGTCAATCCAGTGATGCTACTTATTCAAAATAAAAACTGCTAAACAGTAACTAAACAATAATGATGCTAAAAGTTTACACACTAAACTGGCTCTTTTCACTCATACTGCAATTGTTCATGCCTCATTCGAACCTTGTTTATTTCCCTTCACCATACCAAATGAAAACAGCTTGATACTTTGCCCCAGTAGTGACAGGAACTTGAATACCAAACTTTCCACAAAAATTATCTCCAAAAAGTAAAAAAATTTTAATGTATAATTCAATATCTATACTATTATCACTCAATTTTCTCCTTTTAGATAGTCTTTATAAAACATACATTCTACCCCCAAAGAGAATACTATTTATATTGCGGTAATTCATATTGCTCCTAATATCTTATAAACATTTTCCATGCTAAGAAACACATGTGTGCATGATAATCGTACTTCCATGTCTTACTACATACTAAGCATAATTCAGGTCGATCTATAATTATTTTTAGGGGAACTCCCAGCTCCTCTCTTCGACCTCTCTGGTGCCTCCACATACACATATGCAATTTGGAACAGTGATGGGAAGAAATTATCTGATCGTAAGTAGATTCTGACAGAGTTATCAGAAGCTGCCTAGCAAATTGCACTCTGTCCAGGCATTACGCCATGTCCTCAAAGTTAATGACTATCGACTTCCTGTGTCCCTTGCTATCTGTTTCTAATTTCTCTGAAGACCTGGATTTGATCAGTACTCTGGCCTGATGTAAGCTGGGTCTGTCAATGCTTTGCTCATTTTCCACTGTCACGAGAGGCCCCAGTGAGGAGCTCTGGTGGCATACTGGTTAAAGCGCATGGCTGCTACCAAGGTCTGCTTTGCAAACCATCAGGAATTGCAAAGAAGAGAGAGGCAACACTCTGTTTTTGCTGACTTGTGTACTTAGAAATGGAGAAGTCATGTACTTCTTATGGAAAAGTTGATTCATTTTCTATGAGGTGACATCAATCAGATGGCAATGGGTTTGATTTGGAGCTGTTGGATAAGCATTGAACTGCTAATGGAAAGGTTGCTGATTCAAGTCCACCAAATACCCTATGAAAGAAAGTGGAGGGTATTGGCTCCCATTAAGATTTACAGTTTCAGAAATCCCATATAGTAGGGGTTCTCAACCTTCCAGATGCCGTGACCCTTTAATACAGTTCTTATCATTGCTACTTCATAGCTATAATTTTGCTACTGTTGTGAACTGGGCAAGCCCTGTGAAAGGATGATTCCACCCCCAAAGGGGTCACGACCTACGATTTGAGAGCCACTGCTATATACAGTTATTATGAGTTGAAATCGATTGGATGGCTATGCGTTCGGGTTTTTGGTTTAAAGGTCTATTAAGGGGACACTAAAATGCTACTGGTTGGCTATAACCAGCATATATTTACTAGCAGATTATTCAAATGGACAGCTCTTCTGTGACAAAAGAGAAAACCAGATTCTGTGCCACCAGCCGCTGTGGTGGCACCTGGCTTCTCTCGGCTGGGCCTCCTTGGAACTGCCCACCATGGTGTCAGTAAGAACCTGAGGGAGGCAGAAAATATATACAGAAGAGATATATTTATCACCTCAGTATTTATCGTCTAACCATTGATCTGTACACCTATTCTCCTTATACCCTTGAGTCTACACAAAACGTTTGTTCAGTGCCTGGCTCCCAGTATGAGTTTAATCAATCAAGTTGTTATCAAGATTTACAAGCCACTAAGCCCCCAAATGAGTGCACGTGTCCTCTCGCTAAAGAAACTAAAGATCTGCTTAAGAAAAAGATACACGAGGAGCCAAAGTTTGACAGTAAAAGAGCTGGTAGAACTCCATCATCTGACATAAAATCTGCTAAAGGCTCCCATCATAGACACATTCATGCAGAAAGTAGCTTTAAGTCAGATGTCAATCATGGATGAACAGAAAGTAAATGCAGAGCAATAGAAAAGAATGAATTGGTCTACCTACAAACTTGAGCTTGAGTTTACCCGGGTGGATTTTCCTCAACTGCAAGGTCCGTAGAACAATGGTAGATCAGAGATGCCAAAACCACCCAAATGGGGTCCTTGGTGCTCTGCTACAACCAACATCTCTCTCCTAAGAGATATGAAGCCACCTGCAGTACTATCGGAGGGTGAAATTGTAGTCAAAAGCAAAAATGCAACTCAATCAGTAGCTGATAATGATGCTAACAGTCCAGCTGCATATACACGAGTGTCCTCTTAGACAGACATTGTCTACAGAACTGTCACCAGACCCTAAAAGTGTTACTTTCATGAAAAGCCCAAGAACAGTTGCTTCATCAACAGGTCCTAAAATGCCCAAAGATTCACAAGGTGACAACCCTGAACAAAATGAAAGTTCAAGAAAGACAAAAAAAAAAAAAGAAAGAAAAATCTAAATTAAAACATGAAGTCCTAATATTTCAAAAGCCACCAAGAACTGAAGACACTGAGGAGTTCCCCAATCTGGCAGTTGCTTCTGAAAGAAGAAACGGGGTAGAGTCAACAGAATTTCGATCCAAACTGCAACAACAGAATGCTTTTGGAAACAGTGAAGAGGGAGTGAAATTCCAGTTCGGCTGGATTTGGGCTGAATGCTCACACCATTGGAGAAGCAGAAGCACTCCCACAATGCAAAGCAGACTTCCAAACCTATGGTGGTCCTAGTTGGTGCTGGGCCAGTTCTTTCCAAAGAAGCAACCTCGGGGACGAAAAACCACCACTTGAATCAGGTGCAAACTGCTCACAACCCCTTACGCTCCAGTGCCCAGCTGAAGAAGAAAGGGAAGCAAAGAGAGATCCCCAAGACCAAGAAACCGACCTCCTTGAAGAGGACTATTCTGGAGGAACGGCAGGAGAAAAAGCAGCAGCATCTCCAAGAAAATGTTGCAACTGACAGGCAAGAAAGATGTAGAAAGCAGGGGTGATGACCAGCCCTTTCAGCAGGATAACCCCTCCGGGGAATTAGAAGAATCAATCTCCTCCACTCTTACAGAGGAAAGAAGGTCAGAAGAGCCATTCAGAACGAAGGCCTCGAGTGACTCAGAAATCTGCCATCTGAGTCTTGACTCAATCAGTTTCCCGAAGATTCACAGCCAAAGGTTCAGGGATTACTGCAGACAGATGCTTAGTGAGGAAGTTGATGCCTGCGCGATACATCTTCTAAAAGAACTGGTAAGTTTCCAAGGCTGTATGTACAGAACGATCCAGTGAAGGCTGAAACCAAATGCCAATTCATATTGGGACTGAGAGAAGTTCCCAAACACCTATACCTCAGAAAGTTGAAAGGTGCCATTATTTCTCCCAACTGCAAGAAGATACAATCCAAAAGTGGGTTGAATAAAACTGTGTACCCCCTTATTGATTATGCCTGTGAGCAGAATATTCCATTTGTGTTTGCTCTCCACCTCAGAGCTTTGGGACGCAGTCTCAACAAAGCCGTGCCTGTCAGTGTGATCTGGTTATTCAGCTACAATGGAGCCCAGGAGCAGTTCCACAAAATGGTTGAGCTGACAGTGGTGGTCTGTCGGGAGTACAAGACCATGCAAGAAAGCATATGCCAAGAGCAGGCAGAGGAGTCTGGGACTTAGGTTCACCCAGCCCACCCACGCAGACATCAGGATACTCTTCCATGGATGCACACCCAAACCCCAGGGAGCATGGAGATCCACATTACAGAGTTTTGGGCAAAGGGATGGGTGATATAAGACTTTTCTTATTCTCAGTTCTTCATTGATCTACCATATTGGATTTGACCATTCAACATGAAAACTAGGCAGAGCAAAAGAATATGTTTGTAGACACTTGGGAATTTTGGGTAAAGTGATGGGTTATATAAAACTTTTTTTCCCCCATTCTCTGTTCTTCATTGATCTACTGTATAGGATTTGACCATTCAATATGAAAATTAGGCAGAGCGAAAGAATAGGTTTGTAGACACTTGGTTTGTGGGGCAACCTGATATGAATTTTAGCAGAGGTCACTGACTAGATCCATTGGTTGATAAAATTTCTGAAAACTATGTGATACAGCTTTGGTTAGCTGACCATACTGATTTTCCAGAAAACATGATAGTCAGACTACTTTGGTTGCTAAAGAAACTCTTAATATCATTATAGAATAATTAAACAGGTAAATTATGCATTACACTTGTCTGAAGGAGACCGGTATTGTGCTTATGGAGTGCCAGGTGGATTAGCACAATATTAATTTGCAGGAAGTAGAAGGAGGAGCCATCATAACCTTACCTTTTTTACACCTTCCAAAGCTATCACTGCTATTCAGGAAACTTGTACAAAATACTCTTTTAGTGATACTCACATTTGAACAAAGAAGAGCATGGTGAAGTGGTTGTTTCTTAGGGGAAGTATGCTTTCCCACTTAAAGATTGAAAATTTGCTAAAATAAGCCACCAAAGGGGGAAAAAAGACATGTTTCCTAATCTGCAATGATTTAGTCTGAATTTTTTTAAAAAATGCCTATCAATATTTTGACATTTCAGTTTTGATTATCTTAATCTTTTCTATTTTAAATGAACACCATTCTAAATTCTTTGAGGCTAAAGAAATTTACTTTCCTATTTTTCCTATAACAAGGTTAATTTATTTTTAATAAATAGTGATTACTTAAAAAAAGAGAGGAAGAGAGAAAACAAAATTTAGATAAAACAACGACTCCAACTTCTGATATACAATCAAGAGCTTACCATTCTCTTTGGAGTAAACACTCTCTATTACTAAAAACCCACTTCTTCAGCCCACGACAATCTCTGAACTAGGCACTCAAACAGCAAAAGCACAGTAGGTAAGGCAGAAGACAGGGTTCATTGCTACGCTTCTGATCAACTAGGAGATACTTGGCCACAGTAAAATAAAGCACTTTCTTAATAATTTAGAAATAGCAAATTAAGCATTTCTGGGTCACATACTGTATGGGTCCTCCAGGGAACAAGGCATATTTGTTGTCACTGTTTCACATCTTCCTTCTCTACTACTTCCCAGTCTATGACAGTGGTGCAGAATACTGATGAGACAAAATACTCCCTTCAACCGTCCGGAGACATTTCAAAGCAATTTGTTCAAGTACCATGGAGCCAGTGTGCATTTTTGTGAGCAATTTGTGGATAGAATTTCCTATTATCCTGAAGGTATTTTAAATTTTAGATATAATGACATGTCATGACCAGAGTACATTTCCTTTAATTCGTTTCACAAATGAAATAGAAAAACACATTTGAACTACAGACATAGAACCAAACAATTGCTTTCTAGTCTTGACATCTGGTATTATTTTATACTAGCTAGAAAAAGGTAGAACTTACATTATATTCTTTTAGTTGTAGGTCTCTTTATCTATTTATTAGTATTTATATATAATAAGATATAAAAATAGATCTGAGTTAAAAGAGAATATGACATAAAATAACCTGGTGTTACAAACAAGTACACGTGTCTTGCATTAGGTCATAGTACCACCTTTATTATTTGTTATTATTACTATTCTGTAGATATAAAATCTTTTAAAATTAATAAATCTACATACTTAGCCTCACTTTCCCATACAGATATGGATACTGAAAAAACTTTTTGTGCCATTATACGTATCCTCTCATGTATTCGCTACCCATTGCCGTTGAGTTGATTTTGACCCAGAGACCCTCTAGGACAAAATATGCCTGACCTATTGGGCTTTCAAGGCTGTAATCTTTCTGGATGCTGCCAGCCATCTCTCTCTCCTGAGGAACAGCTGGAGGGATTAACTGCTGATGTTTCCGTGGGCATCCATGGCTTAGTCACTGTACACAAGGGTTCCTCAGATACTTATTAAGTAGTGTCTGCACACGGGGCTTTCTATGTCCATCATGAGGGGAGTCTTGATACCCCCGGGGGGAGTCCTACCCTGTCCCCAAGGGTCGCAACAACTTAGCATCAACTCAGTGTCAGTGGACTTTTATTTTTATATATATAAAGCAATCTCAATAACTATTTTCAAAAAAAAATAACTATTTTCTTAAAAATATTTTATGTATATAGTCATACAAGATATATACTAGGCTAATTCAAATGACAATATAGTTGAGCAAACTCTTAACTGAAAAAATAAGAGCTATATCCTGCAGCGTTTGAAAAACAAAGGGCAAAGCCAGGAAAATAAAAGAATTCCAAATGTCTCACCCAGTAGCAATTACTTCATCTTTGTAAAAAGCATGGAACTATAAATTTTCAATCAATTGGGAAAAACAAATTCCTACTAGGAGCCAAACAAAACACCCATCACATGAGATAAATGCCATTGAAGCAAAGTTTAAAAAAACAACAATTGTGTTTACCTTACCTTTCTTTTTAATTTATTATTAATCCTGATGTCTGAGCTGAATTCATCTTTATAAACAATCTCTACTTAAATTTTCATTACTATAAATGGGCTGTGACTTGCAATATCCAATTACCTTTTATTGCATATAAATTTTCTAGGGTCACCAAAGTCTAGTATGCTGACACTGTAAATGCAATTCTATAATGTGTAAAGCTGAGCCCCAACCACACCTATTACTAAAAACTTGGATTCCAACTCCCAGTAACTAAATGGGACAAAGTAAACTGTTCTACAGGGAAGCCTGGACTGCAGCTATGTACAGACACAAGGGTGCCACCTATCTCCTCCCATGTGGCTGGTGGATTCGAACAGCCAACCTTTGGGCTAGCAGCCTTACACTGAACCCACTGTACCACCAGGGCTTCTTATAATGTATAATACAATATATGATATATTTAATTACATATAATATTCTCATTGACTCTGTGGCCCTAAGTTACAGTACATTAATGACAGTCTACCTATATTTAATAGGTGTCGCAGTGGTTACTCTTTGGACTGCTAACTGCAGGTTATAAGTTCTGAACTACCAGCTGCTCCTCCAGAAAAAGGTGGAGCATTCTACTCTCTCAAAGAGTTACAATCTTGGAAATTCACAGGGGAAGTTCTACTCTGACCTACAAGGTTGGTATAGCATCAACTCAATGTTAATGATACGGGGCTTATTTTCCCCTAAATTAAAAAATATATATAAATCATAAAACCAAAATGACAATAAGATAAAGAGAATTGCTGTTTTTAAAATACAAGCACAGTGTACACATACCGTGCTTGAATATCATTCCAATCTTTCAGAAGCCTCTCATTTTCTTTCTGCAGGTGCTGGTTTTTGGCTTGGTTTTCTGCAATGGTGTCCAGGCAGTCACAAAGAAGTTCTCTAATGACCTCAGCTGGGCTTGCAACTTTCTCTAGGTTGAAAGAACCAAGTCTGAACTAGGATGAAAGGAAAACATAATCAGATTGAGGAGAGTACAAGGACCAAGTACCAGAACTTAAACATGCACAGTTCCTTCTGCGGGTAAAAGACAAGTATTAGATTCAAATACAGTACATTTATAGGTATAAATACAGGGACCATATAATCAGCCTACTTTCTCCATTCTTATAGCTTATCATATAGCTCAACATGTAATCCATGAAAAACCCTTGTAAATGTTTCTGCTACCCTCTGGCAAAAAAGAAAGCAACATAAATGCCATGTGTGAATACTAACATCTTGTTGGTAAAACTTAATTTCTCTTAATATGACCAGTAAACTAGAATAGTCAATGATGGCTAACACAACAACCTATTTCCAAAGAGGAAAATTGTGGTAATATTCAGAGGGAGGTAGGATTCTAGAACTGATGAGGCTGAGAGGTTCTCATCTCTTCCGTGGAGTCAATATAAACTCACAGATAACCTCTCAGACCCAGTCAAATTGCCCTTTTGGTTTCCAAGACTGGAATTAACTGCTTAAGGAGTAGAATGCCGGTTTTCCTCCCACAGAGTGCTGGTGGCTTCAAACATCAAAGCTGAGGGTTGGTAGCCCAAGTCTTAAGCACTAAGACACCAGCTAGGAATCCCTTTATTTAAAATTAACAAGTCATTTTCATAATTTATAAACAATAATGTTAAGTGTCAAGCTTGAGTCTTTTTGCCAAAAGGTACAAACAGGAGAATAAAAAATTCCTCTACAAGGGAATACTTCCATTACAAGTTTCAGTTATAGATCTCTGATGGGAATACAGATATTCCTCCTCTGACAGTTCCTGTCCAGGTAACCCCAATTTATGGCAACGCCAAGTGTACAGAGAAATGCACTGCTCGATAGGGCTTTCCAGGCTGTGGCTTTCTGAAAGCAGATTACCAGACGCCTATCCTCTGAGGTGATTCTAAGCAGGTTTGTACAACCTCGGTTTCATTTATCAGTCTAGCGCATACCCATTTGCATCAACTAGAGCCTTCCGTAGAAACTAGAAGTGATCGTTATCTTTACTTTTAACATGAGAAACATTCCAACAAATAACAAATTATAAAGAGAGTTACGATTATACTGCTACCACATCTTGAGGGCAAATTAAGGTATAACTCAGAACACAAATTATATTAAGCTGACCAAATCTTTTCTAAAATGGTACTATTGTTCTATCCATCTGATGGATTAATAAAGTGAACTTCAGAGGAGGTATCCAATTAATGTACTGGAAGATTCAACTGTGATCTACTGTCTGCTATGCACTTTCCTGGGAGAAATATGTACAGAATGAGAAAATATATATACCTTGAAAGAGATGGTGGATCGCTCTTAGACAAATTGCTATTACTCAATTAACAAATAGACCTGAAAATCATTAAAGTGGTCTACTAAGTTTGCTACTGTAGGCACATTTGACAAATCATTTCAGGTGACTCCCATAATTTAGGTGCATTCGAATGTATAATACAAAGAAGAAATTTTTGGCAAGAATTATGCTTCCTAATTTACTTCAGATCTTTAATTTGAAAAAAAAGACAACATTGTTTCTTATTTAATATCATAGAAATCTCCTAAAAAACTTAAATGTAGGGCTGAGTCCCAGTGGCGTAGTGGTTGTGCATGGGACTGCGGCCCACTTGGACGGAGGTTCAATTCCAGCAGTGGGGCGGGGCCTCCTACTCCCATCACTGGAGAGCAGTGGTGCCCCCCCCACCCAAAAAAAAAAACAAAACAAACTTTAATGTAAAGAATAACACTGGTAAAGCTAAATGTAAAAGATAAACTGATGTAAAGGATAATGATGGATATTGATATTCCTGGGTATCATAGATATATGTTGAGGATTATATATTACACATCTAGCTCCACAAAAATTGTATATGTAACTTTATATGTGCATTCTTCACAAGCCAATGATAATGTCCATTTAACCTGTAAACTTCTTATCTCACCTCTTCCTCTTTCTAAATGATAGAAGGGGGATCAGGTCAAGAAAATAAAATCTTGATGTTAATGAGTCTCCCTTGTTACATGAAACTTACACATGGAACTCAAATTAAGCCATTTGAGAAATCTTTAAAAGAAAAAAAGGAATGAGGAGGGCATCAAAATAGTTTAAGACACATTTATGTAGTTGAAATTATTTCAGATAATTTGGTCTGATATGTATTTTGATTGTTCTTAATTTTATAATCAAATGGCTAAGAGATTTTGCAATTTTACTTCTAACAAACTGATGTATGACACCATTCAAAATCATATTATTTTAATATAAGTTTCATGTATGTAAAAATATATAATTGAAAGCAAATTTGGGTATTTGTCTTTGTAACGCCTCTGTGTATTAACACTCTGTAGAGTTAAAGATAGGAACAGCTAGAGAATATACTTTTGTTGAGTCAAAAAAAGAAAAGAAAATTATTATTTTATCATAGTTTTAGGTACATGAATATTTTATTAGCAAAATATAAACCCACAAAGTGACCTTGTATTTTATCTTATTACCATAACTGTCAGCCACCTGGGCTTACAATGGACATTTCTAGAGAAGAAAAGTTTTTTTAGTCATTTGAAAGCTTCAATGCCAAATTGACAAAGGAATTCATGCACATATCAATCCTGAAAAAAGTAATCACTAGAATGTACATGTAGAATTAAATCTAACCTCAACCCTTTCCACTTTCATTTTATAGGCATAAAAAGTAAAAATCAGTTATAAATACACTAGAAGAATTGCAGTCTTTTCTTCTGGTCCAAATTATTATCAGTAGCTTTACCTTATATTTGAGCACAAGTCAGAGGGTATTGTAGGCATTCACTAAAGACAATGCATTTCTTCATGGCATGATCTCCAACGCAAGGAGAATAAAAATAAGACCAGCAAAAAAAAATTGGGGGGGGTAATTATTGATGATTACAATCTTTGCTATATTTATGATAATGCTGCCCATTGGTGAACCTGTGAAGATTTTGTTTGTTTTTACAAAAAGCCCGGGTGGTGTATTGGCTATGAGTTGGGTTAAAGTTTGCCAAGGTAAGCAGTTCGAAACAATCAGCCAAGGCAGACAAGCCTTTTGACTCCCCTAAACAATTTCCATCTCAGAAACTAACAGAGGCTCTTCTAACCTGTCCTATGGGGTCACTATAAATCAGCATCGATTTGATGGCAGTGATTTTGTTGTTATTGTTGTTTACATTGAGTTGTAATTTATACTACAGGCTGCAGTCTTTGATCTTCATCAGCCAGTGTTTCAAATCCTCCTAGCTTTCAGCAAACAGGGTGTGTCATCTGTACATCCTGCTTGTTAAAATGTATTCTTAAAAGCAAACATACACCCACTCCCACCAGGGGGCAGTGATGCCCCCCCCAAAACAAACAAACATACAAACAAACAATAGCATACAACTTTCCTCTAGCTCTTAAAAGGCTTCCTGCCTACCTCCTGCCTACCACCATTATGATCCTAATTCTATTTTAAAATCTGGCTAGACCAGAGCATGTACACTGGTACAGATAAGAACTAGAAACACAGGGAATCCAGGACAGATAAACCCTTCGGTACCAATAATGAGAGTAGTGATACCAGGAGGGGAAGGGGCAAGTGGGATAGAAATGGGGAACTTATCACAAGGATCTATAATATAACCCCTCCCTGAGGGACAGATAATGGAAAAGTGGGTGAAGGGAGATGTCAGACAGTATAAGACATGATAAAATAACCATTTTTAAATTATCAAGGGTTTGTGAGGGAGGGGGCAAAGAGGAATGGGAAAGATATGGGGCTGATATCAAGGGCTCAAGTAGAAAGAAAATGTTTTGGGAATAATTATGGCAGCAAATGTACAAATGTGCTTGACAAAATGGATGGATGGATGGATTGAGATAAGAGCAAGAGTCCCCAATAAAATCATTTTTAAAAGGAAAAAAAAATCTTTCACCAATGCTAATGTCCTAATGCCAAGGTCTTCATATAGTCTCAGGGTTTGGGGTGATTTGTACGACATACAGATTGAATGAATACAGTGAAAGGATACAACACTGATGCACACCTCTCTCTCTCCACTTTTGGTTTCTTTCAGTATAATGTTCTTGATGTCAGCCACAACACTCCAGATCTTCTTCACTAGTATTCAATGAAGCAACTCTATTCCTATGATGTTCTTGAAATTCAGGTGGAAGATACTCAAGGTTGCATTTTGGCTTTCTTAGATTTGTTTTATTTTTCTCTATTTCATCCTGAACTTGCATATGAGTAACTGATAGACTGCTCCACCTCAGCCTGGGACCATGTTTTCGCTGCTCATATTCAGCTCCCCCATCATCTATTCCACAGCTGTAGTCAATTTGAACCCTGTGTAAGCTGTCGAGCAAGGTCCATAAGTAGAGTCCCTGCTTATGTTGTTGGGAAAAAAAGCCATTTGCAGTGTAGAGTCATCAATCTTGCAAAATCCTATCATTTCATCTCCAGGTTTGATTCTATTACCAAGGACATAGTCCATTGATTGTCACTTCCTCTTTATTTTCAACTTCATAGTAGGGATTACAATTCAGTGTGAAGAAGTCTAAAAACCTCACCACTGGATCAATAGGTATCATCATGATAAATTAGTTTATCAAGGATTATGTCTTGCTTGTAGCCACAATCAACAAGTCCAAAAACCTCACCACTGGATCAATAGGTATCATCATGATAAATTAGTTTATCAAGGATTATGTCGTGCTTGTAGCCACAATCAACGCTCGTGGAAACAACAGCCAGGAGATCAAATGATGTGCTGCATGGATAAATCTGCTGTAAAAGATCTCCATAAGAGTACTGAAAGACAGGGATGTCATTTTGAGGACTACGGTGCCGCTGACCCAGGCTATGGTATTTCCAATTGCCTCAAATACATGTGAAAATGGGAATCCAATAAGGAATACTAGAGAACAATGGATGCACTGAAATTGTGGTACTAGAGAAAAATATTGAAAGTACCATGGGCTGCTACAAGGGCAAACAAATCTGTCTTGGTAGAAGCAGAGTCAGAGTGCTCTGTAGAGGCAAGAATGGCAAAACTTTGTCTTATATACTTTGGGCATGTTGTCAGAAGAGACCGTTCTTGGAGAACATAATGCTTGGAAAAGTGGAGGGGCAGTAATAAAGAGAAGGTCCCCAAGGAAAGGGACTGACACTGTAGCTGCAACAATGAGAACGGGTCACAGGAACACTATGAGAATGGCACAGTACTTCATTCTGCTGTACATCGTCCCACAGCTTGGGTATAGCAGCATCTTTCTGCAAACTGTAATCTCTAGGTCACCCCAGTGTTAACTTTTTTTTGTCTCTTTCACTATCATTGGTAAGTTCCTACAGGAAATCCCCTCTATTGAAGTACCTACTTGGTTTAAATTTTTTTTTTTCATGGATAGGCCTAATAAAGATGGTGAAGAAAGATCTGAAATAAGTGCTGTGCAGCTAGCACACTTAAAAAATTATACATTACACAATTAATCCAAGTACTGAGAGAGTAATAATAATAATACTCAGAGAGTTTGGACATGTAGTAGAGATGAATACATGAAAAATTAATATTTACAAAAATTGTCCAAAACTCTAAAAAGCTTTCCAAGGAAGGACATATTATCACATCACCTTTTAGCCCCTAATATTAACTTTTAAAGAGGACAAAATAACATACCCAATGCTGATATATTTTTTAAAGTACAATATAAATAATAAATAAAAAGGAAAAGAAAAACATATAAAAAGAAAATGACTATACCAGGGAGTTAAGGTAGAATGGAATCAATATGTGCTTAGGTGACAATAATTTAAAAAGCTTGATGTTTATCTTCCTTTAAAAGAAGGTGAAAAGATAATACCTCAAATAGGAAAGCAGGAGAGAAAAAAGCATTAAAAGGCTTCATAGAACAATGAGGTAACTAAGAATTGGTCAACAGAGCTTAAAGTGGTATTGGAGACACATTAAGTCTGAGGTATAGGATACTGTTTTTCCATCATATATCTTATATAAATTATTTGGCTTTTTAAATTTTTCTACATATAGAAGAGTGACAAAATTAAAACAAAAACAAACCCTGACTGTGATAAGGTCTTCTGGCTCCACTGTTAGGTTATTTGCTATGGCTACAGAACATTCATTGTTGAAGGAGCCAAAAGAAAGTCAAGTGTGCTTTCTGATGACGTGACTCTTTAATACGCCAACAACAACAACCAAGTAACCTCCCGGAAAAACCAATGAAGCTCAGCCAAAATACCAGCAATGTCACTTCTACACTAGCAGGTCACCTTCCCCAATAATTCAGTGAAAAATGTAAGGTCATGAGCTCCATCAAATTCTTGATACCCACAATCATATCTAAATAGTATATATAGGGGTAAATTATGCCCTTTCTAAATTCTTTTCTGGGAGAATACACTACTTCACAGTCCAGGATGTCCTATTTCTAAAGAATGAATTCCCGTGGGCAGAATTCAATGAAGCAGCATTAAAGAGTTGCAGAGGAATCAACTTGTGGTGTGCTGGTCCTACCAGATTCTCTGTGAATAATGCAAACTAGGGGAGACATAAGGGAGTGGAAAGAGAAGTGGAAAATGAAGGGCTGATACCAAGGGCTCAAGTAGAAAGCAAATGTTTTGAGAAGGATAGCGGCAATAAATATACAAATGTGCTTGACACAATGGATGGATGAATGGATTGTGAGAAGAGTTGTACAAAGTCCCCAATAAAATGATTAAGAAGAATTGGGTTCTTGTGGGCTCAAATAAAGGTAGGATCGTGTGGGTTTTTGTGTGTGTGTGTGTGTGTGTGTGTGTGTGTGTGTGTGATGAACAACTCAGTCTGCGAAGAAAGACAAGAGGTTGAGGAGATGCTTCTAATTGAAAGGCAGTATATCTGTGAGCTTGTATAAGTCACAATTCTATTTCATTCAACTCTGGGCCATTGGGTTCTAGGACGTGTTTGCGAGACCATGATCTCTTTCTATATCCTCACTGAAATGTTGCTTTACAGATAACATGGAATAGACATCCAGTTCTTGTATTCAAATTATCCCTCCTTAGTTTAACCACCTCCAAATCCTTGTTTCACAGTTCCAAAAAACAACTTTTCCTATTATTTGAATTTTTTTCTTCAACTTATCTGTACTTTGCAGTGATCACACTCCATATCTTTTGTACTTTCATTCAGTGCCGACATGAAGATGTTATGTGCTGGACATTTTACAAGAGAATGACGTGGTAATGTGAAAAGAGAAAACTTGCACTGTGTCTTCCTGACACATGTAAGCTCAAAGTAGGGCTGAGCAACTAAGGAATTACAGTAAACCCAGATGGGACATTAGATGGGAAGGGCAGAGTACTGTCCTAGGGCACATCAGGGAAATTGACTTGGCAGAGTAGAGTGGCAGGAAGCTGAGACTTGAAGGCTAACTAGTTAGTCAAGCAAGGGCAGCAAGCAAGAGAAGGAAAGGAAGAGCACATCCCGGGATGGCAAGACCTGGAAGTGAGAGTGCGACAAATGAACCACTGGTAAGAATATGGCCTAGGTGAGATGAGATGAATTAGAGGTAAAATTCTGAGCCTATTCTGAAATCTTTGTTTAAAAAACAAAACAAACAAACAAAATCTTTGAGGTCAAGTATCCTTTCTCTAGCACTTGTAAAGTCTTATCCTCCATGGCATTTTTCTTGTCAACAGTAAAACCAGTTCAAATAGTTTGCATTTTAACAGCCTTCCTCAATCCTTAATGTTTTTCTTATCCTTTTACCTTTGTTCTCTGTTCTCCATTAAAAAGCTCTCCAGAGAGGTCACTCTAACCTTTGTTTTCCAGACCACAGGAAAAATCACCATTACTATTGTATTTGTGCTGGCCTGGCTGACTTCAGTTACTCTAAACCTATCTGGCTTGTACGGCACAACTCTCACTGCTCCTTCCCAGGCTCCTTTAGAGACTCCTCCTTTTATAATGGTCCCTTGAAGGTTGGTTGCAGTTTCACTCTTGTTGCTCTCCTTTCTGCCCATTTTCCTCACAAGTTATCCCAGACCCTCCTTTAATTTCAACACATGACAAGATGCTGGTAAATTCCAAAATCTGTATCTTTAATCCGGACCAGTATTGAGTATCAGCTTTCTAATGCATGTCTCCAATTGACTGTGTCAGATTTCTCAGAACTTAGCAAATAAAAAGTAAACTCACGCTCCATTTCTAGAAATCTATACTAGAGTAGACAGCCCCCCAAAATGAAAATGTTAAAGGGAAACAAATATACAAAGTATTATATTCATATGTAGCTTTTTCTTCTCTCTGCTCCAAAAATCTTTAATCATGGGGCAAATGTAGAGTCTTAATCACTGTTACTTCATTAGTTATGAATCTTAAGATTTGTAACTGGAATTGATCAGAAAAAAAAAATCTCAGTATAACACCTGTCTATGAATTACATTATCTTAATAACATTTACTGAATATTTACTTTGTATTAGGGATTATATCAGCTAACAGTGAATTCTATTTTTGAATTCTGGAGCTAAGACTAAAATAGTGTTAGAAACACATGAAATGTGATTAATAAATTTCTGTAGAACATTGAATAAAAATGTAAAGTTCAATTCAACAGTCTTTCATTAGTCCCTGCCTAGGTTGTGATGCTATGCATCCGGCCATGTTAGTGATGTTGCAGAAAGATGAGTCAAATAACACATGTGCTTCAAGTAAATGTAAAGAAAATGCAAAGACCTACAAAGTTAATGAATTCATTTAGTAAAAATTAATCCAAACTATTAATATAATGTTACAACTAAGAGTTTTAAATTAAATTTAAAAAACCCCAAATTATAAAAGTAGTCAAGAAATGTGTAATGCTACATTCTAAAATTGCTGTTTTTGATGAAATGATATTACCGCATATTTTTCATGGAATTCCAAGTGTTGTTGTGCGGTAACTATGTAAATAATCATGTTACATAGAATAACAACCTGCTGTTAGCAAATATTAAAACCAGAACTTTGTCTCAGCTAGGTCCAAAAGAAATCAACTGCTTTGGCATATTATACTTTTGTGACCTATTTTTTTATGAAGCAATTTCAAATATGAAGGCAGTGGTTGTCAAAAATGTTCAAATGGTATAACAATTATTATATTTTGAAAAGTTCAGAATTACAATTAACTCAAAAGAAGTACTAAGGTAAGAGTCCTTAAAACTAAAAGATAGAACTGATGAAGACAGATTCTGAAAGTAACATATTCCATGAAAATACTATAAGGTACACAGTTATACCAATTATATCATTTCCATGGGGAACACATAGTGAGTGATATAAAATATATTTCATAATTTTTTTAAAAGGGTAGTATTTTTTTGACTCAAAAGGTCAGTTCAAAAATTTATGTTTACTACTGGAAGTACTTTGACACTTATTATACTGGTCATTATTTATCAAGAGGGAAAAATTCATTCAATTAATAAATCACAATTCTACAAACTAGGTTTTTGGGGGGGTCTTACTTAAGTCCCATAAAAAAGTATTTATCTTTACCTTGAAGAATCCAGCAAGTCTACTATGCTTTATAAACACAGATTCCCTTTCTTGGATAGGTACCTCCAAGGTTTATTTTATTTTTAAGCTCCATAAGTAAGCTTTTACAAGTTCATGCTTTGAATAAAATCAGTTTGTCACCCAGTGTATCAATGTACAAATTAAACGAAATCCTGCAAGGCTCATCTGGTGTTGGTCAATTGTTTCACAAGTGACATAACCTAAACCTTACCCAAAGGAATTCTGCATATTAAGTCTCAGCAATCATTACAAATGTTCCTTCAGATTTACCAAAGAAGTGGTAAATTAAGCCAACAAACAGGAGACAGTTCCCACCAGATTAGGTTGCTCTTCTAAACCGGGCATATGACACATATTATCAAGTTATTTCTAAAGATTCAACAGCTTCTGAAGGTGCTAGCCATCATCATTTTTGTTACTAAGTAGATTTTCAATTTCCACCTTCTCCTGAATTCTACTACAACTCTACACAAAGAAACAATTCACATACACACTCTACAAGATTAACACATAAATCATGAAATTCTTTGAGAGCACATTTCAATGAACACGAATATGAAAGGATGATAGTGTTCTTGCAGTTGGCTGGCATTTAATCACTGGGTATTTTGAAATCATTCTGTTTATAGTCATACTTACTGTCTGGTTTCCACAGTAACAAACATTCATTCTGTTTACTTTAAACATTGCAACTTAAAATGAGAATGGTCCCCCCCACCTCAAATTCGTACTGCACACTAACCAAGATCCCAAGCCAAAAAGAACACAGGAGACCAAATGTGTAAAAGGCAAATATTAGTCAACAGGAACATCATCCAGTCTTTATATATTAAAAGGAATCCTCACTGCCACAGTCCCGCACTCAACCACTTACACCACTGGGGCTCAGCCCAACAGATAGTGTAAATGAGCATAAGTAGCATCCTTTTTAACAAGAAATACAAGACAAAATCATCTATAAATTAAAAAATAAGTGGAAAGTTAAAAAAAACTTTTTAAAATGATGATCAAGAAATGGAAACAAAAATCTGAAGTTTATCCCATTACAAGGGAAAACACAGAAAATAAAGAATTATTAATTTGGGAAAATAACAAAAATTATTTCCATATGCTTTTAACTCCCCACCACTCATGTCAGTTTGTCATACTGTGGTACATTTCATGTTGTTGGATTCTGGAAGCTGTGGCACTAAAATTTCAAATAAAAACAGGATCACCCATGATATATAGATATCAGCAGAGCTTCCAGATTAAGAAAACTAGAAAGGAAGACTTGGAAATCTAATTCATAAAAAAGTAATCAATGGATCCTTATTGATAGCAGTGCAACATTAACTGATAGAGTACCAGCAGAAGAGCTCCTCGCTTTGGAAGGCACTGAAAAGCAACTGAAAACGAGCTGCCTCCTCATGCACCAATGCAGTATAGTGATCTCACTGGATGCAATACATAAGAACTCAATCAACTACATTAGGGAAAAGAAATGTTGGGAAAGTTCAATAGAACATGTCCAGGGGTTAAAAATGGAACACACCATCAATTGTACCTATGAAAATTGAACTTGGAGCTGAAGAAAATTAAAATAAGACCATGAGAGCCAATATGATCACAAGCACAGCTGAGCTCAATGTAGAAGCCATCTAAAGAATAGATTTGATGCATTTGGTAGTAATGGACGAGTGCACAACAAAGG
Organism: Nesogale talazaci; assembly: GCA_004026705.1. Taxonomy (NCBI): domain Eukaryota; kingdom Metazoa; phylum Chordata; class Mammalia; order Afrosoricida; family Tenrecidae; genus Nesogale; species Nesogale talazaci. The sequence goes on from PVJH01002783.1 coordinate 64,012, forward strand.
AAAGCAAAAAAAAAAAAAATCATTACCAAGGAAGCAAAGCAGGATATGGGGAGCAGCTCTGAAATTTGCTCTTAAACATACAGAGTGTATAAAGTGCGTGGATGACATAAAAGTCTCCAACGGAAGGTCTCAAAGGGTAGCTCAAGAATACAAACTACAAATAATCGTGTCATAGCAGGCAGTTAGAAACAGATAAACTCTGGCGGAGTCCCGGTGGTGTAAGTGCTTGAGTGCGGGACTGTGGCCCGCGGGGTTGGTGGTTCAAATCCAGCAGCAGCTCTCAGTTACAGCACTGGGTAGCTCCCACAACCACGAGAGGGCAGTGATGCCCCCCCCCAAAAAAAAAGAAAACAGATAAACTCCTCAGGACCATCATTGAGAGTAGCAATACCAGGAGGGTATGGGTAAGGTGGGGGAAGAAAAGGGAAACCGATCACAATGATCTGTTAGAACCCCCTCCCAGGGGCATAGACAACAGAAAAGTGGATGATAGGAGACATTGGTCAGTGTTAGACATGAAAAAATAATAATAATTTATAAATTATCAAGGGTTCTTAAGGGAGAAAGAGTTGGGGAAGGGGGGTAATGAGAAACTGAAACCAAGGGCTCAAGTAGAAAGAAAATGTTTTGAAAATGATGATGGCAACAAATGCACAAATGTGCTCGACACAATGGATATAAGTATGGATTGTGATAGGAGTTGTACAAGCCTCCAATAAAATGATTTTTTAAAAGAGATTTTTTTTTATTATCTAGTTATTATTCAAAAAGATAAAAGCCAAAACACTATAACAAAAACACTCCCACATACAAGTGTTTAAAGTGTATGGAAGTTGGATACAGGTGGTATGGCTGGAAGGTCCTATTCTGTGAAGTCATACAGGGATCCTTGTTCCTTCATCTTGTTCCTCTGCTAGTTTCCTATAATGTTATTCTATTTTTTAATAATTTTATTGGGGGCTCTTACTGCTACTACAACATTCAGTACATCATTTGCATCAAGCACATTTGCACACATGCTGCCACATACATTTCCAAACATTTTCCACTTGAGCCCTTGGTACAAGCTCCTCTTTAAAAAAAAAAAAAAGCTCCCCTTTCCCCTCCCTCCCTTTTTTTTAATGAATCATTTTATTGGGGGCCCATAGAACTCCCATCACAATCCATACAAACATCAATTGTATGCAGGCCACATTTACACACCCATTGCCATCATCACTCTCAAAACATCCTCCCTCCCTCCAGGCTCCCAGTATCAGCTCCCTATATTACCCTTCCTCTCCCCGCTTCTCCTTGAATCCTTAGTAATTTACAAATTGTTATTTTTTTTCATGCTGTACACTGTACAATGTGTCCCAACACTCACTTCCCTGTTGTCTGTGTCCCAGAAAGGAGGCTACGTGTAGATCCCTGAAGTTGGTTCTCCCTTTCTATTCCTCCATCCCTCCACCCTCCTGGTATTACCACTCCTATTACTAGTCTTGATTTTATATTGAAGAGTAATTGTATATTAAGAAAACATTTCAGCCCAGTCCAGATCAAGTCAGTAAGTCCAGTATTAACCCATAAATCTAACACTAGTCCATAAATTTATCTTCAATTTGCAATGATGCAAAATTCAGGAAGATCACAGACCAGTGGGTACAAAGTCATCAGGATCTAGTGGAAGTGGAAACATCTCTCTCTCAGGTGTCAGGGTGGCTCCACATGGTTTGTCAACCAGAAGGTGAAGCAGAAAGTGTGTCACTCACCGCCAGGAAGAAAGAAAGTTCCCAGGATCCTCATGAGAAGATCACGTCCACATGGAGGTATCATCAGGCTGTGACCTGATTGACAGGCAAGACTCCACCCCTATGACATGACATTATGTATCTCCCACAGAAGGAATGCACAGAAAATATATCTACTTATACAAATTCCATAGAAAGATGATACAACAGAATGCAAATAATACCTGGTAAAATCAAGATGCTTATAAACACATTCTGCTGAAAATAACGAAAATATATATTTATAGGGAACTTCCATAAAATCAAATCAATGAATTAGCAAAACTAAAGGGCAACTGGGACAGTTAAATGATAGTTGTGGTGGGAAAAAAAACTGTCAGAACTACAAACAAATCTGTCTCGGAAGAAGCACAAACAGAAGGCCCCTTATTAGGGAGGGTGACAAGACTTCACCTACCGTATTATGGAAACGTTGTCAGAAGGCTATCACTTTTAATAATGAGTACAAAAATGAATAAAATGTTCTTGAATTGATTGTGGTAATGATTACACAATATTTTCCAATATATTTCAATCACTGAGCTGTATGGTATATAAATTACAAGTCAACACAACTTTTAAAATGAAAAAAGAAGCTATTACTTAGAAGGCTAAAGTGTGTTTGCTATTATCTCACATGCCTGTGAAAATTGGGCAATGAATAAAAAAGTGCAGAGTTGATGCCTTTCGTTCATGGCATTGATGAAAAATATGGAAAGCACCATGGACTGCTAGAAGAAAATACAAATCTGTCTTGGTAGAGATGCAGCCAGAATACTCCTTAGAAGCAAGGACAATAGGAATTGGTCTCATGGACTGAAGGGCATGCTGACCGGAGAGACCACTCCCTGGAAAATGACATCATGTTTGGTAAAGTAGAAGGTCAGCAAATCAGGAAGAGACACTTCACATGATGGATTAACAAAGTGGCTGCTACAATGAACTCAATGATAACACTGTCAGTATTGGGCAAGTATTCTATTTTGTAGTACAGAGTCTCTATGAATCAGAACTGGCTTGACGGAGCTTAAAAACAAAATTTAAGTGCAACTCAAATTTTTAAACTTACCAGGCAATCAATTCCTGACTTTAATCTCATCAGTCTAAAGTGCATGCCTCCTGGATATCTCAATGAAATGCTTTACTTCAAAATGCCTTCATTGAATGAAAGGGCGATCTGGCTGATCTGTCAGCAACAGGGTTGATTCTGACCTGGCTAGCGACGCAGGTTTCCATGTGTGTCCCTCCCAAACCTATGCCCTCAGTTCAAGATGATGACCTTCTCCAACAGGGGAGGATCATCTTGGATAAAGGGTATAGAAGTAGCTATGTTCTCATGCTCTAAAATGCACTGGCTACTTTCTAAGTTGGTTGCTTTGCAGTTGCGATGATTTCCTTTCAATATCATCCCGAGGAATTTCTTGTTTCACCCCCTGTTTTCTTTCAGATGCCACTGAGTCAGCTACTTGATTCACCAATTTCCAATCTTTGTGAAAACAGGTCTTTTTAAAACTAGGATAATTCTTTAGTTGTACAATCTAATTGTGTACTGCTCTGGTTTCTACTCAATTCTAAATATTTCATCTCTTCTATTATCAACTTTGCCACTTTTTCTTTTAGCATATATTTTGGGGTAGATGTAGTGAACCCCGTGTAAAAGGCGGTGTAGTTTCTGAATTTCTTCTGCTAGGCACATACATAAATGACAAAAATTCATGTACTCAAACTTCTTGAATTAAATAAAAGGCTGGTAGATCATTTACCCTCACCAATTACAGCAGGCAATATTAGCAACGTTCCAGTCTCCTGGAATTTTCTTAAGAACAGACCAAATCTAAGACAAAGTCCACTGCCATGAAGTTAACTCCAACTTATATCTGATTTCTAAGTCTATACATTTAAAAAAAATAATTTTATTGGGGGCTCTTACAGCTCTTATAACATTCAATACATCATTTGTATCAAGCATATTTGTACACATTTTGCCATCCTCAATTCCAAATATTTTCTACTTCAACCCTTGATATAACTCCTCTTTCCACCTCCCCATTTTTATGAATCATTTGGGACTCATACACCTCCCCTCAAGATCCATACATATATCAATTGTATGCAGGCCATTATTTGCACACTTATTGCCATCATCACTCTCAAAACATCCTCCCTCCACTTAGGCCCCCAGTACCAGCTCCCCATATTTCCCTCTCCCCACCACGAACCCTTAATAATTTACAAATTGTTATTACTTTTTCATATTGTACACCATCCAATGTGTCCCTTCACTCACTTCCCTGTTGTCCATGCCCCAGAGAGGTTATATGTAGATCCCTGAAATTGGTTCCCTCTTTCTATTCCACAATCCCTCCACCCTCCCAGTATCACCACTCTTACCACTAGTCCTAAAGGAACATCTATCCTAAATTCCCCATGTTTCTGACTCCAGTGTACATCCCCTGTTCTCACTGGACTTGTCTGGTAGAATTGGGATCGTGAAAGTGGGTGGGAAGAAGCATCTGAGAACTATAAATTTTTATAGGTGTCAACTACCACATCTTTCTCTGGTGGAACAACTGGTGGCTTTGAAGCACGACCCAATGCATGACCTATAGGACAACTAGGGTTGTTATATATACAGCATAACACTCTCTCCTTAGCAACACTTGGGGATTAAACATAATACAAGGCAATCATGTCTATTGATGATCCTAATCCCAGATATTCCTATCTATCACCTAAGAAGACTGAGGGGAATGTTTTCAAAGAGAACATTCCCTTAAAAACCATATTAACTTCTACTCTCATAGTTTATTCCCATATGGTTAAAATGATTATTTCATTATGTGCTAGGCCAGGAAATTTGGGGTTTTTTAAGTTTTGCATTGATATGCTGTTTCTTAGGTGCCATGGAGTTAGTCACAACTCATAGTGATCCTATGGACAAAAGAATGAAACATTGGCTGGGTTTGTGTCCTTCTCACAGTTGTTGCCATGCTTGGGCCCCTTATTGTAGTCACTGCATCAATCCATTTAGTTGTGGATCTTCCTCTTTTTCACGGACCCTCTACCAAGCATGATGTCTTTTTCCAGAGACTCTAGTAAGATGCTCAAATTATATGAGATGAAGTATAGCTATGCTCCTTTCTATGGAACATTCTGGCTGTACTTCTTCCAAGACTTATTTGTTCTTCTGGTAGTCCATGGTACTTTCAATATTCTTTCTCAATAGCATAATTCAAATGTATCAAGTATTCCCTGGTCTTCCTTATTCATTGTTCAACTTGTATATGCCTATAGAGTAATTGAAAAAAAATTTTTAAACCTGACTTCAATCATTGTGGCAATTAAATAATCTCTTATCAACTTGAGCGAAGGGGTAGAGTCTAGCCTGTCAATCAGGTTATAGTCAATGAGGCCTCTATGTGAGCATGGCCATCTCCTGAAGATTCAGGGAACTCTTGTTTTCCTTCCTGGAGGAAGGGCACACACTCTCTCTGCTTCACCTTCCTGTTGACAAGCCACACTCAGTCGCGCTGATGCCAGCCAGGGCCCAAGATATACTTTCACCACAACTAGATGCACAAGACTTTCCACCCACTGGGCTGTGATTTTCCTGCATTTGACATTACTGCAAGTATTTCATGAGTCTCAAGAGGAATGCATAGACTGATAATGGATATATGGGATAATAATGGGCTCGTTGACTTGATCTGAAGAGGGCTGATTTTTTTTAATATATAATTACTCTTTGATATGAAGCTCTCTTACACACGAGTGTCTCTGGATTTGTTTCTCTAGTTAACCCAGACTAACACACTCACATACACCTTAATCCTCACAGTGATATCTTTGTTCTTTATCACTTTCAACAGGCCTTTAGCAGCAGATTTGCCCATATATTAAGTTGACTTCTTTAAAAAACAAAAACAAATGAATACCTGTTTTATTGACATACTAATCACATACCATACAGCTCAATGGTTTGAATATACTTAAAGGAGTTATATAATCACCCCACATTCAATTTTAGAACTCTTTTCTCGTTTTTGAACTAATTGTTATTAACTCCCCATTTTACCCCTCTTCTCTTGTCAACCCCCTAAGAGATTCTTAATCCAGTTCTGGTCTGTTTAGATTTACCAAACTTGGATTTGATAAAAAAGAAAGTCATACAAATAGCCCCATCAACAATTGCAAAATAAAGAAGAGAAAACCTCAACCCAGAAGAAGCTAGAACATAAAAAGAGAACACACTTAAAAGGGGAAATAACTGTATCTGGCAACCCAACCTAACTCTATCTGTATTAATTTACTTTCTGATGGATTCTTTCTGAAGACAATGCTAATCACTTCCCTTGTGAACGGTACAAAGGAATTCAATGGAGACTCAATCCTCAAGGTTTCTACAAATGAATTTTGGGCTTCCAATATCATCATAATCATCAGCAAATCAGGTACTCAGAAATGACATTCTAATACAACTCCCTCCATGGATCTTGGATTTTATTATTTATGATGATGGGATCATACAAGTGTGATCTTCCCCACAAAATTAGCTGACGCCTCACTTATAATGGCTTTTTGCTTTAAGACATGGCTTCAAGACCTCTGATGCTATTCTTTCTGATAACGGGGCATCCTCAGATTTCTTCACCATAGTTAGCTATAACATACATATCTTCAGTGATTCCTTCATGAAGGGCAGTATTCACAGGGCTGTATCATCAGAACTGATTATTCTTTGGTTAGGGGTTACAGTTAAATGCAACCTCAAAATTCATTCATGAATCTAAGATTTATAAATATCCCTGTTCCATATTAATAGCAGAATTTTCAGCTTTTTGAAAGATAATGTAAGTTGCCTCCATGAGGCCTTGGGTAATTCTAATAATAATATCATTAAACTAGGCAATGGCAGAGGATTTAAAATACTAATGAGATAAGGGGAATATCCGTATATGGAAAATCTTTTTAGACTATAATACATGTGATATTCACTTAAACTTATTAACAATCTTAAGTGACTAAATCTTGTTTCAGAAAATGAGGGTCAGACAAAGAGCACAAAGTCCACTAACACTCATTCACTAAAGCTGAACTCTGTGTACAGAATTATGGCATGTGCTACGAAGATAAGAAAATATGAAACTGGCAGAAAATCTTCAGTTGTCTCCTTTGGTGCAACCTCAAAAGCAAGAGGTCTGAACCAAAATCCAATGACTTCCAAACTCATGGCCTTGGGGTTGCTCTCACCCTCCGATTCTCTCACTAGGACATTAAGCTGTAAGTTCAAAGAAGGACATGGTTCCTTGGGATGCTTTATTTCTCAAGCACTGATTCCATGACGGGGAATTGAAAAATGATTACTAAATTCTACATGTCTGTTCAAAATTTTAAAGCACTACAATGCCCATTTATAAAGGGATTATCTCAAATTTATACCTAATGAAATAAGTAATTTCTTTAAAATTTCATGATTTTTGACCCTTAGAAAATAAATCCTTTAACAAATAAAATTAAAGAAAATAAACATATTGACGGCAGAGCCCCAGTGGCATAAGTGGTTGAGTGTAGGACTGCGGCCTGCAGACTTGGCGGTTCAAATCCAACAGCGGCTCTCAGGAGCAGCGCTAGGTAGCTCCCACTCACCAGAGGCAGTGATGCCAAAATAAATAAATAAATAAACATATTGAATATCAGAGCTCTTTGTGGTATTAATCAGACAAATGCAGATTTCTAGTCATTTTTTATTGTAAAAGTACAATTATAGTCAAGGTATCATCTTATTATTTACTATCTTCAATAAATGTAATCAATGGGATTCATAAATGCATCTTGACTTAATCTTAGAGAATATATGAATGAATTTTAAAATATTTTGACAAGGTACTTTAACACATTTTATGCCTTAAAAGTATTGATAAATGGTTAAATTAAAATGTCTTTCTGTTCTTGATCTGGTAATACAAGGATTTCTGATTTCTCAACAAAACAAATTATTGAAAATGTTAATATTTAACAGAAAAAAACATATGGCAAAAATTCCTCAGAGAAACCACTTTAACCTCTGAAATTCACACAAGAACCATGAGAACAAAATTCAAGATGATTTATTGTCATTGCAAATTTTATGGTAATTTCAATAAAAGAGAAGGAAGAAATCTCTCCTGTTTTGCCAATACAACAGGATAATCATAAAAGTGAATAATATTTTTCATGACAAAAACGTTGTTTTGTAAGGACTTACAGTAATTTTGGGAAATTATCCTTTACCAGTCCAACAGTTTGTTGTTAGCTTTTCCTTTATGTTTTGTTGATTAGAGAATCTGAGCTTTCTCAATTGCTGAATTTCTCTGGGTGCTTTATTACAGAAAAGCTTTGACAGGCTACTTAGATTTTGTTAGAGCTTAGGAATTCTGCAAATTTACAAAAACATAAACTTTTGAATGAGTTCCTAGCATTTTCAAAACCACACTGCTCTCAGAAGACATGTTTCTTATGCATTTTGCAATATTTCAAGTTATGAGTATTTTCAGTATTAGTGAAAATTTTCTTTTTGATAGTCTTTTTCCATGAAAACACATGGTTCTGGACACTAGATGACAAACACAGAGCAAAACATGTTTATCATATGAGGATAAGTAGGAGGCCCCCCAACCTATGAACCTAGGGCATAAAACCGAAACTCCTAAGTATATAAAATTACTGGTCATTTCATGCCATAGGTCTGTAAAAGTTACAAAGGATTTGTATATTAGAGCCTGAGTAAATACCAGGAGTAGACTAATAGAATCCACAATTAGATTTTTTTTTCTTTTCTCAGAATTTATCTAACTCATAATGCTTATATTGTGCTCTACTAACAGACATATAAGTATAATTATTTGTGCTATAGGCAAGTTTCTTTCATTTGACAGTTCTTGTAAGTAAAGAACTATTGACCAAAATAAACTTATCAGCTTACACAACTGTGGGCAATCTAAAAGAAAAGCACTCATATCTAGGTTCTTCCTAGCTATTATTTATTCAGAGTTATCTTTTGGGTTTTTTTTTTAAGACCAATAAACAAGTAAGAAATTCAATTGCTTGAAAATAATTGACTGTAAGGAAGACTGGCACCAGACCTGAGAGAATCCAAATCAGCAGCAGAGACTATTCCAAACAGCCCCAGATGTCTACCACATGACAGCTAAGGAGGTGATCTCAAGGGGTGTGATGAAAAGTCTGCTGTCCCCATTGTAATCAGTCTGAGGTGTGAGAAGCCATCTGTTTTTTATTTGTATTTTTAAAGGCCCGGTAACTTTAGAGATGTGGTCACAAAGATAAAAAAAAATGTGTATGTAAGATAAAAGAGAAGATTATAAAAGGTTTCAGTCGTAAAAAGTATGATATGTTTTACTATATATTAAATATTGAACAAGCCTCATAAGAAAATATCTTCCTTCTCTCACCAATAAGCAAAGCAGGTACAATGGAGGTACACAATTTTCTGAATTCTGAGACATTATCACAAATGGATAGTCACTAAATAAGAAATCCTAGGATAAAGGAGGAAACAAAATGCGATTTCTCTTTTTTTTAGTTATTTATTTTAATTTCTTTTAATTTGGTGTATTTTTGGTTTTGTTTGTTCCTGAGTAGCCCAAAGCAGTTCATAGTTAGTTATTTAGTAAAAGTGCAACCAGAGTAATATAATGAAGCATCTTCACTCATGGCGGGTAAGTGAACTTAAAAGTCAGCAGAAACACTTGATTTCAAATATCTACTCAAATGCTAAACATTTTTAAGACTTACTTCTAGTCAAGACATTTTTTAAAGCTTTATTGGAATTTAATCCACATATATACCAAGCCTGGATTTCAGATAATAGTACCAAATGATTCCTGATATCAAACACAGAGTTCACTGTACTACATTCGCAAGACCGGCAGTAGAGAATCATCAGTGACTCCATGGGAGCAAGATAAGGATTGCTATTTACTATCTTAAAGATTTACAGCCTCATAACTTCGTGGGGTCTGTTCTAGTCTATAGGATCACTGTGTGTCTAAATTGACTGGATCCTGAGACTGGTAAATAATAAGAAGGAAAAATGTTAGAAAACTGTATTTCTAGGTGACCTTTTTTTTAAGGTATTTATAATGCAATTGACACCAGGCTTGGTAAAGCAAAGGAAATGAAAAGAGAAAAGGCCTCCGAGGGCTTCACACGTGCCAGGACCGTCTGAGTCCAATATATTCATTCTTCTCCTCCTTTGGACAGCCAGAGTCCTGCCCGCCCTCACTGTTACTAATGGCTGGGGCACAGTAGCATGTCACTTTAAAAAGTAATCTGAGGCTGAGCCCCAGTGGTGTGATGGTTGAGTGCGGGACTGCGGCCCACGGGCTTGGAGGTTCAAATTCAGCAGCGGCTCTCCAGGAGCAAGGCTGGGTAGCTCCCACGACCACTAAAGGGCAGAGATGCCCTCCAAAAAAAAAAAAAAAGGAATTTGAGAAGGGGTGAAAGAAGAGAGTTTTAAAAGAAAGTAACAACTATACCAATTGAGAAATATACATATATTTGCTTATGTTGTTGATATACGATTAGTTCTCTGTAATTAGATTTTTTTCATTTCATAATTAAAGAAAAAGCTGTTTCTATCATGAAAACTAGGCGACATTCCCTTCTGCCTCCTACATTTAAATTGTTTGGAGTTCTTCCATGATAATATGTAACTGTCTGTTAACAATTTTTTATATTTATTATGCAGTATAAAAGTCAAACATCAATCTGTCTGTACACATTCATAAATTACTCCCTCTTTACTTCCTCCTTTTCTTCCAATATTCATGAAATTTTTATGTTACTTGGAGATTTTATAGTATTTTGATATGATACCTTTACATGAAGTAATTATTCTTAATTTGTGTATAATTCAATTTACTGGTTATTTAAAAATGCATTCAAATAAAAATGTCTCATATGAAAAAAAATTTTTAAATGTCTAGTAGGCTAATAATGACCTTACATCAGTATCAATAAAAACATTTTTATTTTGTTACTGAAATATATATAGTGGTCCTCTCACAGTATATAAAAAATCTAATCCATTTTTTTTCCCCCATTTTTTAAAATGTCATATGTAGGGTGGTGATTTTTTTCAACTGATTAAAAAACAAAACCAAGAAAATAAATAAACATAAGAATTCTTTTTAAAAGAAAAAATAACTATCTAATCTGTTGTCACATAGTTCCCCTTAACCCATAACGTAACAGGCAACTACAGACGATGATGTGCAAGTTTTATTCCGAATAGACCCTAAAATTGTACAAATGAAGTCACATGCCATGAATTGGAAGCAATTAAATGGGAAAAAGTTTGGGGGCTTGTTTTGGTCCTTATACAATGATAACACAATTCAGTTATATCTGTATTCACAAACATCCAAATTCCACTTGACTAAAGAAACTCCTACCCAAATAATGTCTTTTTTCCCCCCCCAAATAATGTTCCAAAGATTAGATTCTTGATAAGCATCTACTTGGATGGACACAAAATTTCAATTTATGAACATAAGGAAGAGCATTTGTATAGAATATTAAAAGATGTTGTGTGCGCTTGTTTTCTAAACAACTTTTTATCCTTGTTCAAGTGGTTATCACCATAACTTTCTCTTGATCCAAAACAAGGTGTGTTCTCAACTGGTGACAGCACTTGCTTTCCATAGCAAGAAAAATTCAAACGCATTCTTCTCACAGTAGGCTTCATACATTACTGAAAATATGCAGCTACGGATCAAGAAAGTGGGCACTCGCTCTCACTGCCATCAAATTGATGCCAACTCATAGAGACCTTTTGGATAGCAAGTCGCGAAAGAAATATGGCCAAGTAAACACTCAAATACTTGGGAAAGTAGAAAGCTTTTAGTGTGTGAAAATAATCACACACACAATAGAAGATAAAGTCAAATTCATAGGCTTTTGTTTTTCCCATTTCACTTTTTACCAAATAAATGCTGGCACATCAACGTCCAATAGCTTTATGCAAACCCGAACCAAACATCCTGCCATTAAGTCAATTCCAAGTCATAGCACCCGTGCTGGAAGGACAGCATGTGCCCCTGTGAGCTTCCAATTGGGACTGGAGTAGAAACAGGAGTAGAATGCCTCATCATCTTTCTCCCGGTTCCCAGTCCCATTCTCACTCCCAACATCCTCAGATTTCATACAAACAAGTCCTTTCAGTTCTTTTAGAAATTGTTCATAAATGGCCAGTTTTAGATAATTTCTGATAAATGCACTTAGTCTTTCTTCAATATACCCATTTCTTACACTGCAAGGGATGGACTTAATTCTTTCATTATTCCTTACTCTCATTTGCTTTTCTTACCAGTGGTCCAACAGTTACACCTTCTGAATAAATCACTTTCCTGTTTATATCACTTTAGTGTATAAATCCTGTTCATGTTATATTATTTCCATCCTTGCAAAACATTTTGTTTTCTCTGAATTAATCATTGCCTCATTTTTCTATTTAATTCATGTTCTATATATTTATCACTAATTAGAGGAGCTCTATGGGTACCATTGTTTAAGTGATCAGTTTGCTAAGATCAACTAACTGTTGAAATCCATCAGCTACTTCCAGAGGAAAAAAAAACAGGACATTCTGTTTCTATATTAACTCTAGTCTTGGAAGCCAGATGGGACAGTTCTACTCTGTCCTATAGGGCCATTCTAATTTGGAAATTTTATCACTAGTTTATCCTTATACTCTACAATACATCTATAAGTACCTTTCAATAAGGGCAAAAAATAATTAGACAATACATTTATCCTCCTTGGATAAAATCTTGAAATGCTCCATGTTCTTTTTCAATACTGGCTACTCCCTCCCTAAAGCTTAAACAGAAAGAGTCATCCTTGGCATTCTGTTTACCATTCCCTTTTTTCTTCCTCTTGCACTGGTTATCTGTTCACTAAACCCCTTGTTTTCTTCTTAGTTCATTTTCTTGAAGGTGAAATACATCCAATACATCTTTTAGAAACTTCATGAGGAAGAATCCCTGGAAGATAAAATTTCTGACTTTGCATTTCTCAAAGTATCTTTGCTGATCATGGTTTAGTCAGTTATAAAGAATTTCAGATTAAAACTTACTTTCCCTCAGAATTTCTTTTACTTTTGTTAACTTCCAATGTGGCTCATGAGTGTTGCTGGGAGTTTCTGACTTCTGATGTGCATTTGACCTGTGTATCTCCTTCTCTAGCCCATGGGGGTCATGGATGTATTGTTTGTAACTTAAACTTTTGTAGTTATAGGTGCCCTGATAGGAACTCATTTTGAACTCATTTTGCTGGGTCCCACAGATCCAACAAATATTCTAGTACACTGAGTTCTATAAGATTCACTTCAACTCTATGACTCTTCTCATTCTTTCTTTCTGAAATTCCAGCTGGAAGATGAACTTTCTGAATGAATGGTCATATTTTCTTACAGTTCCTCTCTTATTATACATTTATTTTTCTCTTACTTTTACTCCCTACAAAACTGTCCCCTTTATCATCTATCATTCTAGTAGACTTTTAAAATCTGTTTTAATTACTTTCTTGCTTGTGTGTCAGCTCTGACTTAACAGCATACACACTATATTTGCCTTGCCATTAAAATTGTTATATTTATTAAAAATTTTAAAGTTTTATAGCCCTATCTTACTCCCTTTCACGGTGCCTGATTATGCAAAGCTATACTGAATTTTTTAACTTGATTTGATCACTGTTTCATGTTACAGAATTTTCCCAAGTTCCTGGTAATCCTTGCCAACTCATTCATATTTAAGAGTGGAGAACTGAAAATCTGATAGTAAACTGCCTGTACATCAGGTTTCAGTAGACTGCATTCAGAGAACTCAACTGCCCAAATGTGAGAGCCTTCAGTCAGCTCAGCCCTGGGGCGCCATGATTAGGAAGTGGAACCAACCATCAATCTGGGACTGCAAAGGCCAGATGGCCCCTATTGTTAAGATTATCCCTTTGAATCAACTCAACACCATAAAACAACAGTATCTTGTTCTTGGACTTTATAGCTGGATGCTTAGATTCTTGCACTGTTAAATTATGCAGATTTTTATTTCATCTCCTTTTTATTACAGACCTTTAACTGTCCTTCCCATGGGCTAGGTATTTGTGAGCCTTGTATCTTATCCCATCCCTCCAAAGTCCCCCACCCCCACCTTCCCTACACACACATTTAAGCCCTGGTGCACCAATGGCTAAGTACTCACTTCCTACACCCAAAGGGTAGTGCTTCCATTTCTCATAGTGCTCAGCTGGAGAAAAAATGGGCAGTCTGCTTCCACGCAAATTGACAGCCTTGGAAACCTGAAAAGCAATTCTGTAACCCATAGCCTTGCTATGGCTTGAAATCGACTTGACAACAAGGGGGTTGGTGTAAGAAAATCACCTAGAGGCTCTATCTGACCTTCTATAGTTACACAGGGGAGGAGAATCCAACGCCCCCAAAACCCAAAGTGGATTGCTTCAGAGCAGAGGTCAGATATGCCTGCACTCCTTCCATTATCCGTTCGGGCACCAACCTTGGTTCCTCCACATGATTTTTCATTAATGATGTTCAGTAATTTGCTGCAATGACCCCACAGAACTCAGACAATTCTCAGGAGCATGAGAGCTTGGTAAGGAAGTTAATAGATTACCATAACTCAGGATCAGGATATGGTAAGGAGAGTCACTGGTCAATAGCAACACCTCTCTCCAGCCAGCAGTCAAGTCTGTCTTCAGTTCTCAGCCTTTAGCCACATTGTCCCTTGACCTCTGCCTCCATAGGCCAGGAGGCCTGTTCAGCACTCTCCCTCATAGTCTCAGCACTATTCCTCTGTTCTGTCTTACAGTCTCCAAGCCTTGGACTCAGGTCTTGGTATGGCTCCTTTGTTTTGCTCTACAGTCTCCTTGCCACAGCCTCTGGTATCTCTGGACTTGCGCCCTGAGCCTTCGACAGAGGTTCCAAGCATGATCCATTAGTGGCTATTCTTTCAATGGGCCTGGGCTGTCTCTATATTCCTGCTTCTGAGATGGCTCATTCTTATACCGAGGTGGAGCTTTATCTTTCAGCAGAACATATTTCTGAGGGAACAAAAGGTGGTGACTTGAGTCACAACCTCTACTAAGGTGAAAATTCAGAATATACCCAACCTGAATTCTGAAACAATAAACTCCCTCCCAAATGAGATTTTAACCACAGCCACACACACAAAAACTCATTGTCATTGTGTTGGTCCTGGCTTATTCCAATCATATTGGACAGGAAGAAGGTACTCCTTTGAGTTTCCTAGACTATAGATGTTTATAGAAGTAGAAAGCCTCGCCTTTCTCCCTGAAGCGGCTGGTGGTTATGAAGTACCAAACCTGCAGATTACCACTACACCCCTAGAATTTACCACACATCAAAAAGGAATCAAGGCTGGAAGAGATGGAGATAATTGACCACATCCCATAATTTAAGCAGAAGATCACATATGCTTGATAGGAATCTTTATTGATCAAGTACTCTTGTATTTCCCTCCTTGTCCACATTGTTTCATGCTTCAAAATATTAAAAGCATGATTGTTCGTGACTATACAGCACTCAAATCATCTCCCCCCCCCCACACAAGTAAGTAGATAATTGATCAAAAGTCTTTAGTTGAAAAATAAATAAAATGATCTAGGAATAATTTCAAAGCATAACTAGTTAAAAATTATTATTACTGCCATTAAGTACACTTAACGTTGTTGGGTGCCATCAGATTATTTTTAACTTATAGCCCCCTATAAAATAAAGAAGAACCATACCCAATGGTTTTCTTAGCTTCAACTTTATGAAGTAGATCATCCAGAGCCATTGAATGAGATCAAATCACCAACCTTTTGGTTAGCAGCCACATGCTTAACCATCTGCACTAAGAGGTCTCCTTTTAAGTGTGTTATAAACCAAAATTCACTCCCTCCACCTCTCACATGTTATTTGAGTCATTACATACAAGACTTTCTTTCTATACAATAACAAATCACTTTAAACAAATACATATATAAAAGTGAAGACAAGGAAGATGACGAGTAAAGGGAAAGTATAAGGTTGGTCTGAATGACAAGACAACAATAATGGTATAAAACAGAACAACAGAAAACACTTGATTAAAGGGAAGTATATTAAATAATGAAATAATTTCCCAAGGAATGCAATGAAAATCCCATTACTTAAGTGTTGTTGAGAACTAGCCCAGACAAAGCACTCATGAAAATCCCATTGGGACCAGACTATTGCTGACATGGGGATTGCTTTCATAAATGCCTTACATTTTCAATGATGTCTGTCATTCAAAAACAGAGAAACTATATGTCCTTAAAAATATATCTGTAAATATAGGATGCATGAAGATTATGATTCAAAGCAAAGCCTGTGTCCTTTACAGTTTATTATTCTATAAACTTCTAAATAAAATAACTAGCAACCCTAGAGCATTGCACATATTTCATTCACAAGTAACAGAGGGGTTAATTGACTAATATTATTTAATTTTATATTTTTAAATCACCAATCTAGAAATACTTTCAATTAAAAGTGTGCTATGTATATAATAAACAGATTTAAAAGACGTAAAGATCACAATTCATATTCATTAAGAAGGAAGTAAAAATAATTGAATGTTTAAATAGTGTTTTAAACATAATTTTATGTCATTTTTCACCATTGTTTCTAAAATTGCTATTCTTAAATTTTACCTAAATACTGAAAAGATAGTGGGCATTCACATTGTATGTCTTGGAAGTATCATCACTAGTGAAATTCGAATTAATACTAATCTAGTTGTGAATATATAGTCTTCAAAGTATTTTCACATCTATTTTTAACATATTTTGCAGAAATATAAAAGGAACTGCTTCTTGACTTATAACCTCAAACCTAAATCAAACCATCATTGACAGACTTAAATCTATTGAAGAAGCAGTTGCATATTCAATTAATATCTATCCATCCATTTCCAGTTTCACTTCATATAAGATTACATATAATTACTATTAACAAACTTATTTTTAGAATGTTGTTTCTAAGTACCATTAGGTGGGTTCCCACCCATAACCACAACAAAAAGAACCACTGCCCAGCCTGCACTACGCTGCACCACCCTCACAGCTTCCCTACGCTTGAGCTCCTTGCTGCAGCCACTCTGTCTGCCTGCCTCTCTGAAGAGCGACCCTATGGAACAGAGTACAACTGCCCATTTGATGGTGCAGGCTGTAAATCTTTGCAGAAGTAGAAAGTTTCAGCTTTGCTGCTCCTCACCTCCCCCCACCCCCCGACTCCCGCCCAGAGCAGCTGGTGCACTCAAAGTGCTGACCTTTGGGCTAGCAACCCAATGTTTAACACAGTACAGTGCCATAAGACAAATCCAGTCTCCCACAGCTACAGGAATAATATTAGAATTTATAATATATACCTTTGGGGAATACAATTCAAACATGTTAACTATAATAACAAAACAGTAATAACTGAATCAATTTCAGAGGGTTTATATTTCCAATGAAGGAAATTTATCCCCAAAGAGCAATTGTGTTCTGTGCTATAGGGGCACTATGAGTGAGTTTTTATATGACGTTTTCACAGCTTTGTCCCCTATATGCTCCACCACATTCATGGGTGTATTTGTAAAAACCTGAACAAGCAAAAAAAAAAAAAAAAAACCCTCAGCGATGGAGTTAATTTTGACCATAGTGACCTATAGAGTAGAATTGGTCCTGTATGTTTCCAAAACTTCATGGAATGAAATCGTCTCATCTTTCTTCAGTAGAGCAACTGGTGGCTTGAACTGCTGTGTTTGAGGTTACCAGACCAACGGACAACCCATTATGCCATTGTAGGAAAGGCAAATCATATACACATGTAAAGATTCTCAATCAAACACATATATATCTTCATGGGCTCACTTTCCTTTTTCCACTTACTTAGCCTATGAAACTGTCTAAGCATCTACTCAGAGACACCATCATGCAAGAGTGGAAATCTCTCACAGGATTTTCCTCTATTGCCTTCAGCTCTTGAAAAACTTGTGTCTTCCCTCACCGCCATCATTCTTTCCAACCCACCCCCCCCCCCACTTATTGTGTATTGCCTTCCCTTCCACCCAGGTTAACATTTGTCTACCCATCAGCCCATATGCTAGTTACTTCTCAAATGTTTATATTTACATTCATGATGACAAAATCAAGGAAAAGAAAGAAAATAATATTTTAAAAATAAAGGAAAAGAGAAAATAGTTAATAGATAGGCCAGTTTCACAAACCACCTGAGAAACATTATTGTTCCCATGATAGATGGCTTGTGGTAAATGTTTTAGATCACAAACTTGAAGAGGCAACTGGATTTAAACCTTTTGCTGTTACTGTTTTACTAGTGTCCTTTGTAATCAGAAGCGCATGGGCATTGGTATAGATAACCCCTAGGGTTAAATCCTGACACTTATCTCTCAGTTTGTCATTCTGTGGCAGCTTGCATGTTGCTGCGATGCTGGAAGCTATGTCATTGGTACTTCCAGTTTGAACTTTACCAAAGCCCATGTTCTTCTGGTTACATAGTGGCAAGTGTTCAGAAATGTTTATATTAGGCATGGTCATAAGTGATATAATAAGGTTATATTAGCTGAAGATACTACACAGTGCAACTGTAAGTACTTATGAAACAAAGTCCAAATAGATTATTTTCATGCAATATAGCATCTAAATAAAAGCTGGTACCAGAATGTCTTCAACTCTCTGCTGGATTTATTGATAACATTGTGTTGTATACATGAAACTATACTTAATAGTAATCTAAAGGCCTTTCAAAGATGACTTTGACTGCATGCTACTTTATTTAGTCACTGACATTGTAATGTACTCCACCCTCACTTATACTGACTTGCTTTCCTCCACTTGCCACTGTATATTAAGGTTTATAGTTAAGTAAATTACATAAGTGCTATGTACTTATATGTATGTTAATGATGTTTACAGAATAATTGTTTTTATTTTAAATAAATTTTATTTTGAAATTTGTCGTATGTTTAGAATCCCAGGAGAGATCTCTAATGAATCCTGCTGCTGTCAGGTGTCATTGAGTCATTTCTGGTGCATAACAACATCGTGCACAGCAAAATGAAGCACTGCCTGAAGCCTGCCCTCAATTGTTCTCACGCTTGAACCCACCTTTGCTCAAGGAGATGGACTGATACCATGGCTGCAAACGTGGATTCCAGCATAGGGGCAATTTTGTGGAAAAATTAAGGAAATGGATTGGCACTGTAAAAATATACCAAAAAAGTTTGCACTTTTGTATATAAAGGTATACATGAAAGAGTATTTGCCATCAGATTATGAATTAAAAATACAATTTCCTGATTAAGTAGGT
Organism: Nesogale talazaci; assembly: GCA_004026705.1. Taxonomy (NCBI): domain Eukaryota; kingdom Metazoa; phylum Chordata; class Mammalia; order Afrosoricida; family Tenrecidae; genus Nesogale; species Nesogale talazaci. The sequence goes on from PVJH01002783.1 coordinate 83,194, forward strand.
CTATCTCTATCATAGAAGCAATAATTACAGTCACAGTAAATGCAAGAAATCCTTCCCAGTATTTTACATCTGTGAGACAGAGCAGAGAACTACATTTCTGGAATAAATTGCACACTATGCCAGTTCAATATCTCTCTCATGGTTAGTATACTTGCAGTGCAAGACATATGGATGTATGCTGGACTCTCAATTAACAGTTACTGCAGAACTCTTCATTGGTTTATATTTTCTGTAATCACTCAAAGTGTAAATTCCTATTTGAGCTTTATCCCCTTTAATTAAACACAACTCTCCAAAAAGCAAAGCCCTTGACACCACGTTTATTTCAACTCATAGAGACCCTACAGGACAGAGCAAAATTGCCCCCCTGGGTTTCCAAGGCTGTAAATCTTAATGAAGGAGAGCAGCTGGTGAGTTCAAACCACTCACTTTTTGATTTGCAGCGCAGCACTTTAACCACTGTGCCACCTGAATGCCTTCATAATTGAACAGTTAAATTACCTTGGAAACACTCTGAACTCCAAGTGACCTTTGCGATCCAAACTATATATATCATCGGACTACACAATAACCATTAAAACCATGAACTACCAAATCATGCTTAGGAAGCTTTTAGCACTAGAAAGAACTTCCCCTCTTAAGTAATACACTTAATTTTATTATGATAAATTACTATGAATATATTCAAGGGGATCCAATAAAACTACAACTGTCTTTGCTTTATTATGTTCTCAGAAAGCCCACTGTGAAGTCCAAACACTGACAAAGACATCCATTCTTATGAAGACAGATAATGTTGCACAGGGAACAATGTACAAGTTTTTCCAATGCAGCTTAAAGTCGTGATACTAAAATTAAAGAAAACACTATGATTAAGTCACTATTAAAATTTTTAACTTTATAAAAGTCTACATTAGCGTTAAAGAAGAATAACTTCTTATGTAGTACAGACTTGCAACAGCTCAGGCACATGGAAAGGTTAATTTCTGAGCCTCACAGTCACGTACTTAGAGCAAGCAGTGGATCTCAGTCTGTGTGCTATTTGTTTAGGTGGCTGCAGTACAGCCAGCCAAGTCTCAAGACTGCTCCCTGGTTTCCCTGTGGGTGGCCCATTTCGGTGTCACTGCTGGTTTAACAAGCAGTGTCCAAACAAATTGTTATTTTAATGAGGTTAAGCAAAGACCTCTGCTCTCACTACCTAAAAAGCCAAATTGAGCTACCACACAGCAACTTTACAACCTAACCAGATAGCCACCAAATGGGTTAGACTATAAGGGCATTTATAAATCATTCTAACAAACACAATATCTTTGGTTAAATGTTACAGTACTTTGAGTTGGGCACTAAATATTTTAACATAGAGGCTCACTCAGAAACATAACTTCTTTGAACACTATTTCAAAATGGCAAAAGGAGAGCAACACTTACAGTTAACAAATGCTACAGATATTTGAGTTTCTTACTGGTTTCAATGAATTACTCATTTTCCTTTCGACCCAAAACCAAAACAAAATCCATTGTACCATAGATTCTAGTTCTTTGCTTTACAGCTATCATGTTTTCATGTTTTCATGAAATCATGTTTTCATTCAGGTATAATATGTAGCAAAGAATAACATGTAACAACACATTCATTACATATATTGCCTACATATCAAAAAGGTGAAAAACGGTATGACCAAAAACAGTAAGTGCAACATACTTCAATGTAGCTCAGACATTTGAAAAAGATGTTAAACCCTAATTAAGTCAAGAGAACAGGAGCCCCAAATAAGCTCTGTTAACAGAATTCCCTGTCAAGACTTTTTATCAAACTTCAGATAAAGCAAACAGAGTCAGATTAAAGAATAATCATGGAATTTATGACAATATATAGCATACTATGGAAATGTACATTAAAAATAGAACAGACTGGAGAAGAGATAGGGGGTGGCGATAGAGTGATTGGGACACTACACGAGTCTGGTGATAATCTGAGCTAAATCTCAAAGTATTAGACATAAATGAGGCAAATGACAGTGAAAGAGCATAACAGAAAGAATTTCTCAATGCAAATAGGGGAACAAAGAAAGAGACTATGAAAGGTCTCAAATGTCACATAGAAAAAGTTTGATCTTAACTAAATGCTTGGACAGATTGAATCTATTCATTCCTACAGAAACCAATAGGGCAAGAAAATATTTTATTGTTAAACATTATTATATATAACTATGATAGATCAGTGAGGTCATTCTGTTATGTCAAAAACATGATCTGATCATTTAGAACATTTTATATTATAACATTCTGATATAAAAACAAAATTTCTTAGTTGCATAGAGCTATTTGCTGTCAAGAACTCTGGTAACATAGTGGGTATATATTGGGCTGTTAATCACAAGGTCAGCAGTTTGATACCACCACACACTCAGCAGGGGATAAGGCTTTCTACTCCTGTAGAGTGGTAGTCTCTGAAGCCCAAGGGGGCCATTCTACCCTGTACTCCAGAGATGTTCCAAGTCAGTCACCTCGATAACAGTGAGTGGGCCAAGAACACAGTACCACAGCCTCAGCATTGCATCTTTGTTTGGTCAGATGAGCTCCATGCTTTGGCCTCTGACCTCAGCCTGAGTCTGATGCATGGTTGCCATGTCACAACCCCTTGTGCCTCTGGTCTCGGGGCTCCTCCACTTTAGGAAGAGACCTCAAGCATGCTCTGAGGTAGCTCATCTATTGATAGTTTTCTTGTTGTTTTTCATTCTGCTTCCAAGATGGTTCTTATATACATAGGAATGGCTTTGAGGGGGTTATGTCTTTCAGCAGATAATACCCCCAAGAAAACAGAGTGGTGGCTTGATACACTAAAATGGGGAATTAATCCCCACTTGCCCATATGCCTATTTGCATAGCAGAGAACCCCCTATAAAATGGGATTATAATAACAGGCATAGAGGCCAGAATTTATAAGAGTAGGGTCACATTAACTGACTACAATTGAGGAAGTTTGCCCAGAACGTAGCCTCAAACCCAAACATTATCAAACTGAATGGTGAGGAGAGACTGAACACAGTCAAACAGTATTTCACTCTGGGCAATGGCAAAGACAAATGCTTCAGGTCTTGTATCATCTCTATATAGGCATCATCGATGCTCAAGTCTGGATATTCAGTATTAAATACAAGACAGCTAGCTGGCTTGAAGCGGAGCTCTCAAAAAAAGACAACTAGATGGTTCTTCTAAGTGCTAAAATGAAGCAGTGCAGAACTGCAGTGCTAAAATGAAGCGGTGCAGAACTGCAGTGTGTGAGCACTTCCAAGAGATTAATGAGAAGGTTCTGGTGACCACCAATGTGTGTGCTCTTTGTGTTGAGAGGAACAAGTGACCACCATCAGCAAGTTTGACCTTCCCATGGGCCTGGACAATGCAATATATCTGCACTGGATCGGCTGCTTGGCAGAAGAGCGATTGCCACAAACATGGTGGACAAACAAGCACAGGACAAACAAGTTGGACAGGATCCAGGAACATTTTAATAAGAGAACAGAAGAAATGGATAGGCTAGTTTAGATTTGTACTGAAGAAACTGTTAACTGAGAAGCTCAACTTGGAACACTGATGGCCCATGGTACTTCCCTGTCATGGAAGATGAGTGCTTTCACAGCACAGAGCCAGTCACCATAAAAATGAAAGTGTGAGTACAAATTCAAAAAACAAAAACTGACTTCATTTAAATTACATTTGGGCTTGACCAAAATTTTTGCAAATCGCGAAAAGGTAAGGAAAAAAATGTTCACATTTTTCAAGATTAGAAATAAATACACAGAAAAGTATCTTTAGAAGTACCTTAAGAAAATTAATCTGGGGTTGAGCCCTGGTGGCATAGTGGTTGTGTGCGGGACTGCAGCTCACAAGGTTGATGGTTCAAATCCAGCAGCTCTCCAGGATCAAGGCTGGGCTTCCTACTCCCACCAGAGCAGTGATGGCACACACAGAAAAAGAAAATCAATCTGGACAGTCAGAGGCTCCTGTGAGGCAAGGACAATGAGACTTTCTCTTATGAGCTTTTAGCATGTTATCAGAAAAGGCCAGTCCGTGGACAAGGACGTCATGCTTTGGTAAAGTGCAGGATCAGTGAAAAAGAGAAAAGCTCTGGCAAGCTGGACTGACACAGAAGCTGCAAGAAGGGGCGCAAATGTGACACAAATGGCACGGGCCAGGCAGTGTTTCTCTCTGTGGTACATGAGGTTGCTGTGCATCAGAGGCACCAAGAGTACACTCAACATTTTGAGTCAAAAACATTTTTCTGAAGAGAAGCTTTCAAAGCAATATGCACCTTAAGAAGGGAAAATCCTTTCAACAGTACATTTTAGAGAGAGATTATAGTCAAGGAGATTGGACAGGGTACTTCTACTTTATCGTACAGGGTGGCGGTAGGAGGTGAAATCACCTTGACAACAGGCAACTATGCAGGACAAAAAAAAGCATATTCATATTTAAACATACAAAATTGCTTTCTCTCTTCCATTTCCTCATAACCAGATTTTTAAGAATTTTTACCAGATTAGCTAGTGCTTTGTTTATTTTGATTTACATGAAGTCACACTATAAATTTTGAAAAAATGGCATAAAAAAGAAAGAAAAGAACAGAAAGGTGAAACCCACTGCAAATGACTGTGGAAGAAGCCCTGTCATTGCAAGCCATATTCTTTCACCATTCCTACATCCCCTGCCTCAATCTCGGTCCACAGGTCACTTCTTTGAGATCAGGAAAAATGTACTGAGCCGTTGGCACGCTCAAACTCCCATTCTTTAACTGGTTTTAGGAAGTTCCTCTATAGGGAAGGTCAACACCCTGGATAAAAGAAACAGCCTTGAGAAAGGTAAATCCTGGGCAAATGACAACTTCCAGATAGGTTCATTACCCATAAACCATAGATATTAAAAACAAATAAACAACAAAACAGCAACGAAAGAAAAAAATCAGTTTTTTAAAGGTTAGACATTATAATATCTAATGAAAAATACTAACCTTGTCACTTTTAATAACTGACATTCATTTAAGAATGTGATTGCTTTCTGATAAAGCACAACACAAGTAGAAAGAATACTCCTCGTCTATGTACTAGGTACTACTTTGGATGCTTAGAATATAATGATCAACGGAGTCCAAGGCCTTGGTATCAAAGAATCTGGTGAAGATCACATAAAAATGGATATTACACCATTTCTTTCATACTATGAGAATGCTTACCATTGTTTATAAGATATGTAGCCAACACCACTTTCTCACTCCAATCCAGACTCTCAGGTTAATAATGCAAAACCTCATGGGGTTTCCTGCTATTGACCACACAAGTCAGACAAGTGCAGAGAAAGGTAACTGTGAGATCATACAAACTGTCTATCTGCCAATGCAGATGGGTGTATTACTTGTTTTTCCCCTGACTTTTCCAATTTAGTTTGAAATTGCTCAGAGGAAAGTCCACTGCCAGAATGTTTAATTTTACAAATCTCACCATTAGGTACTTTTTCCTGAGTTTAAGCCGAACTGTCCCTTTGTTTACTTTCATTTCATGAACCTCTCTTTGAGTGTCAATACCATCTGTTCACTTTCCCTAGCCTTTTCCACTTTTCAAATACAAGCATGACTTTAATTAGACAAGGCATTGAGGAGGACAATAGAAAGAATAATTCTATGGAATCATGTCAGAATATCAATTTCTGAACAGGCTGAAAACTCAATCATAAACACCCTTTTCCAGAAATAAGGGAAAAAACTACAGATTTCTGCCTCTAGTCATAGGTAACTCCCTGCATGTGATAATAATTATAAATTCTGGACAAGATTATAAATTATGAAAAAAAGGAGTAAGGGAGGTAAAGAGAGGGTGTCATGGAGAGAGACCGGAAAGAAAGCAACAATAGCAAAATCATTTCCCAGAAGAGGAAGAGAGACATGAGACCTGAAGGTATGGGAAAGTAGGGGAATAAGGCTGATGGATATGACAAAAAAAAAAAGAGAATAGCTTTGAATAAAACTCTCATCTTCACAGCTTTGAACCTCAAGAAAATCTTGCCATCCAGATCCACTATGACTTAATTTAACCAGTTGTCTTTCTTAAAGAATTGGAGGACTGGATTTAGGGAAATAACAGCATTTGGATAGTGAAGTAGAAAGGAGAGTGTCAGAGAAAGAAAGCTCTAAATATGAGATATAAACTCTCTTCAATTTTCATGGTAACCTTAACCATGAGAGACAAACTCCAGGCTACTCTGCTAAAACTAAAGCAACGGACCTGAAATTTCAACTAACACTCACCACGTGGGAAAGAGTTTGAATGGCAGTACAATTGAGTTAACTAACTTAAAAGAAACACACCTGCCCTTCCCAAGCCCCTGCTGCTAGCCAACCCCCCTCTCCACCCTGCCACACACACACACACACACACATCTCAAAATCAGAACACTTCAACTCAGTCTAAACGAATCCACTCTCTATAATGGTGACAACACTCACAACCCCAGAATGAAATTTAAAATGTTTAACAAATGAAGAAACAAAAACATGTAACCCATATTTAAGGGAAGACACAATCAAAGAAAGCTGGCATAATTTTATTCATATGTTAAATTAACAAATAAGGAGCCTCTCAGTGGCTCTGCCCCTTAGGCTCTATTTGGGCTGCTAACCTCAAGGTCAGGGGTTCAAGATCATTCCTCAGCTTGTCTGCTCCCAAAAGGACACAGTCTTGGAAACCCTATATAAGTTGACTTTAAGTCAGAATCAACTCTATAGCCGTGGGATTTGCTGTTGTTATATTTCTAATCAAGGATTTAAAGTAAAATGTAACTATAATGATTAAAAAGATAGAAAATATCAGAGAAAAAAAAAGTTATAAGGAAGCACTAGAAAGAAAATATTGCCAGTGAATAAAAATATTAAAAGGGAACAATATTTTTTTAGAAATCATAGCAAAACAGCATTTCAATGTATGTCACATCATATACAATTAACTCAAAAGGTATCAAATGCTTAAATTTGAAACCTAAACTATTAAAATAAGAGAAAATCTCGGTAACTGTAGGGTAGGAAAATTAATTAGCTCTGACACCAAAAGCATGATTCATAAAAGAGTAATGGGACTTATTTGAAATTAAGAATTTCTTCTCTCCTCCCACAAATTGGAAGGCAACATTCTTTTAAATACCATATCTGAAAAGAAACTTGAGTCCAGAATATATTTTTTAAAACCACCAAAATGCAAGAACAAAAAAGTAATCTAATAAGGAATATGCAAAAAAAATCTAAATTAGCATCACCACAGAAATCATATACATGACAAATTGTCACTATGGAAATGCAAAGGTAAACTATAATGAGACACTACCACAAAACTGCAAGATCAGTAGTACAAATCCTCCTGGAAAAATATGAAGCTTTGTACTCCTTTAAAGAGCTACAGCCTCAAACTCTACGGGGTTGTTCTGCCCTGTCCTTTAGGGTCATGGTGAGTCGGAATCAGCTCGATGGGAGAGAGCTGTGTCAGCTACCAGACAAACATTTAATTAATTCATTAAAACACTGCCACCGGGTTGATTCCAATGCATAACCACCTGAGACTTGCCGTGGGGGCTGACGGCTTCCTTTTCTGCTCCTGAGCTGCTGGTAGATTGGGAACACCAACCTTGTGATGAACTATCCAATCCCTAAGGGTCACCAAGGCTCCTTTTCTAACCAGTAGAATGTCTACATTTTAAAACATGATCGTAATTACCAAGTAGGGTCAAGCTTCAAATGTAAAATTATACACCCACCAAGGAAAACATTTCAGCAATTCTTTTAAAAGTTAAACATGTACCTACCCCCTCATCCAACTGTTGTACTCCTAGGTAGCTCTCAAAGAAAAACGGAATATATTCCATATAAAATGTTATGCCTAATTTGCAGAGAAGTTTAGTTATAGTTCATAACCCATAAACAACCCAAATTTCCATCAACTGGTATATATGTATAAACAAATTGGAGTACATCTATACAATGGAGTATTACACAGCAGTAAAAAGGGGGTGGACTCGAGGTGGGGCCCCGGTGGCATAGTGGTTTTGCGTGGGACTGCGGCCCATTGGGCTGGTGGTTCAAATCCAGCAGCAACTCTCCAGGAGCAAAACTGGGCTTCCTACTCCCACCAGAGGGAAGTGATGCCCCCCCCCCAAAAAAAGGGATGGACTATTGAATTCCTCAGTATGAAGGGGTCTTAAACAACCACAGTGAATGAAGAAAGACAAGCGATACAAAAAAAAGGAAGCCATGCAAGAAAAAGAAACAATATAAGAAATAGCATTCTGTTCATATAAAATTCTAAAAAGTGTGAGATATTATATATACTTGAGTATAAGCCAACCTGAATATCAACCTAGAGACCTACTTTTACCACAAAAACTGCACTATAAATGGGCTGAAAACTCAGCTAATGAACCAATATATGCAGCAATCTGTATTAAAAGAAATCTAACCAGCAGCTGTCTGTGGAGTAAACGGGAAGAAAGGAATATGCAAGGATGAGAGATTAAAGGGGCCACAAAGAAGTATTGGGAGATGAAGACATGTTCATTATTTTAACCATGGAAACAACTTCGTGGTAAAACGAAAGATAACTGCCACTGAGTTGATACCAGCTCATAGAATCCTTATGAAAAAACATAAGGAAGCCATTTGAGTCCAGTATTGCAGCTACGGTGTCAATAAATCTCACCAAAGATTTTCCACAACCTGACAGACTCTCCATTTCACCAAACATGATGTTCTTCCTCAGCAATGATATGATATGCCTTACATGGGTGAGTCCAACAATGTTCTTTTGTGATCCATGAGATTTTCATGGGCTAATTTTCCAAAGTAGCTCACGGGGACTCTCCCTACTGCCCTTTACTCTGGAAGAGCTACTGAAACCTGTTCAATATGGTTACAGCAACATGCAATCAATCAAAGGATGCTCAATTGGCATATGAGTGATGGGATGTGTTTTGTGGTAAAGTAAAATTACTTACCTGTGACTGTTCCATCCACGTCTTTGTAACTTCCATGAAATGACAGGGATAAGGTTATCAACATCTGTAACGGGGAATAGTCAGTTTTTGCTATTCTACCGAGTGTGACTGAGCATTTCTGAAGCAAAAGGAGGAATCCCACAACCATCAAGAAAAATGAACTCCCAATGGACCATTTACAAAACATGACAGAGACACCAAAGCCCACGAGACTGAGCAGGGGAGTCATGAAAAGACATGAGGAAGAGCAGCATGTTTCCCAGTCCATGGAACAATGCAGAGGTCAGAAGTCAAGGACCAGAGAGGGAGATGCCTTCTAGCATGGCTGAGAAAAGTGGTACAGTCAACAAAAGAAGTGTAGTTGTAGCATTTTGTAACCTGATAACTTCCCTTATAAACCTCACAATTGTGGGTATCATCCGTGAGTTCTGTTCTGGCCTCTAAACGGATTCTCAAACCCAGCAGAGAATGAAAATACCACAGGAGGGATGGTTGGTTTTAGAACAGGGTAAATAAAGTATGAGTGGAAACATGTGTGACCTCTGCCTTATGGCAACTGGACTTTGTGGAGCTGTGTCTTCCTTCCTTTGTGTACAAACTATACTTTCTTCAGGAGATAGATAGGACTTTCTACTCCTGTAACGTTAGTCTTGGAAACCCATAAGGGTCGTTCTTCCCTATCTTACAGGGTCACTGTGTGAGGGAATGACTCAAAAGGAGTGAGTTTTCTCAGTACACTTCGATAGGCACATTTTATCATGTTCATGTGAGTGGTACTCTAGAGAAGCAACATATTAAAAATCCCCGTAAAATATACACATATAGGGCTGAGCCCTGGTGGCGAGTGGTTGAGTGTGGGATTGCGGCCCACTGGCTTGGCGTTTCAAATCCAGCAGCAGCTCTCCAGAAGCAAGGCTGGGCCTCCTACTCCCACCAGAGGGCAGTGATACCAAAACAAAAAATGACAACAAAAGATATGCACATGAATGGACATAGTCCCTACATTCAAATTAGCCGACAATCGAAAACTATCCATCATATCTCTTATCTATCCATTGGAATATTACTTATGTCCAACAATCAAAAGGAATGAACTGATGGCATACAATTCATAATGATGAATCACAGAAACATTATACTATACAAAGTTATACTTGAGTGTATACTGTATAAGCCCACAACCAATCCCACTGCCATAGAGTCAATGTCAACTCATCATGGCTCTCCTGTGAGTTCCAAGAATGTAATTGTTTATGGGAATAGAAAACCCTGTCTTGTTTCCTCAGAGCTGATAGTGGTTTCGAACGGTCAACCACGTGGATCACGGCCCAATGCATATACTATGCCACCAATGCTCTCATAGAACATATAGCTGCATTTATACAAAAGAAATATGCAGAGCTAACTTATAGTAGTAGTGAGCAATTCATTGATTGTCTAGGACTTTCGGAATAGGCAGGATTGGGGGGAAATAAAAGTATAAGCTAAAGATAGACTAGCTGTAAAGAGCTATGAAGAAATTCTCTGGAGTAATAGAAGCTGAGCATTTAACATAACACAAATACTCATGCATAAGCCAAGTTTTTCAGCATGTTTCTATACAGTTTTTGTGGTAAAATTAGGTGCCTCAGCTGATACTCAGGTCGGCTTATACTAGAGGATATACAGAACAAACATTTTCTTATATGTAAATTACACTCAAATAAAATTGGTGATTTCTAAAAAACAAAAACTAATTTTAGATCAATAATGCAGATGTTTGTATCCTACCTAATTTACTACCCCTGCTTTTCTGAGCATCATTTCCTCACCTATAAACAGTGACATTATAAAGTCCACAGGATGAAGTGAGATAAAAGATGTGAAAACAGACAAACTGCAAAGCAATAAGCAGACATTTTTATTAACATCCAAGAGTATCTCGATAGCTTCCTGCTTGCATGCTATTTTATACTCCTGTTCTTATGGTAAATTAGTTCTTCCCATCACAATTCTAGAGTGACTGGAAAAAGATAAAACGACTTGTAGAAGTCTCTAATAAAAGAAGAAAGCACTTAAACCAAAGTTATGCAATATAAAGCCCAAAAAAAGGAAATAAAACTAGTTCTGAAAATCTAATTATAACTAAAAGGTATTCGTTTCATTTTTAAAATCAGTAATTCTAAAGTCCTTCTCTCGTGAAAACTAAAGATAAAATACTTAGAGCAATGTTTCTGCTCCACTGACTTAGTTGTTACATTCCAAAAGGGTCAGTAAAGAGCTTGATATAAAAATGGCAGGTATACACAGAATAAAGAATACTAAGATTTCTTTTTCAGGCATTTAAACAACACATTTGCAATCCATACTCCCAATGAACCTGAAAGTCATTACCATTTTGGACAAAGCCTTTTGGCAAAGTATCATCAAAAATGCTGTGACTCTGATATTTCATCTGGAAATGACCCTTTGAATTCAGAGTCACTTAAACCACAGGGACACATGGCAATAATATAGGATTTGAGATGGCTGTTTTAAAAAAGACAATGTTGGCTATTATTCTAACTTCTTTCACCTCATTTTCATAGATCTGAGATATGTAAGTTAAATATCTAGAGACAGACTGTTTGAACATAAATATCTAACAAAAAAATGCATCGTTCCAATACATAGTAAGAAACATACTAGCCAATACCTTACCATATGTTGTATGTTTTTTCAATATTACTAAAACATTTATATATAATGAAAATCCAGGAGAGTTGATATCAAAGAGCTCAAGAAGAAAATAAATGGTGGCAACAATTGTACAAACATGCTTGATCAAGTCTGGATTGTGATAACATCTGTAACAGCTCCCAATATCAATGGGAAAAATAATACAAAAAAATATCTTTGTTTCACTACAGTAACATGTGTAACTCAGGAAGGCAAATATATTATCCATATGTATTTTTATATTTTATTATATGTAAATTAGGCTCAAATAAGTTAAAAATATACTTTCAAATATAAACTTATGCTCAAATATATGTGTGTATATATGTATACATGTGTGCTTTTCCTGAATGTTTAAAGAGACTGCCAGTTGTCCCTCAAAATCTCCTCTCCCCTTTTTATATGTTGTTGTTAAGTGCCATCAATTCAGCTCAACCCATAGCTGCCCTGTGCACAACTGAACAAAAGTATATGGTCCTGTGCCATCCTCACAATCGTCCCTATGCCTGAGATCATTGATGCAGCCCTGTGTCATTCCATCTCATTGAGGGCCACTTGACCAAACAGGGCATCTTTCTCGGGGGACTGATCTCTCCTGACAATTTGTAGAAAGTACAGAGGACGAAGGCTTGCCATTCTGGCCTCTCAGGAGCTCTTCTTCCAGATGGATCAGATTGTCCTTTTAGCTATCTATGGCATTTTCAATGTTCTTCTTTAGCAGCACGGTTCAAACCCATCAGTTCTTCCATATTTTTCCTTGTTTAAAGTTCAACTTTTAAGCTTGTGAGGCAATGGAGAATACCATCGCCTGGGTCAGGTGCAGCTTAGTCCTAAAAATAACATCCTTGCTCTTCAATACTCCAAAGAGGTCTTTTGATTTCTTGACTCTTGCTTCCCATGAGCATTGTTGGTGGATCAAGACAAAATCCTTGGCTTCACACTTTTCTCCATCCTGATCCAGTTGTTAGGATCCCAGTCTTCCACACATTGAGCTACATACCAAAAGCCACAATCCGTGATCTTCATCAGCAAATGCTTCAATTCCTCCACATTCTCAGCAGGCAAAGTTTTGTCATTAAAGTTGTTAGTAAGCCTTCCTGCAATCTTGTTGCCATATTCTTCTTCATATATGCCACACTCTGCCTTGTATGTGAAAGGCTAGAAGACCCAACTCAGAAGAAGGCACTACTGAAAACCTTATGCATAGGTTCACAGCATTATCAAATATCTATAGCCTTTTAAATAGTAATGGAAATGTCAGGGTATAAGATTCCTGTGCAGCTAAATGTAGTATTGTGAATAAGTTCTGGACAATGGAATGTGAGAAAAATTAAATGTATGAAATGTCAGGGTAATGGCCTTAAGGAAAAAAACACATGCTCTTGGTTTTCTTCTTCCACTTGTTCCGGCAGCTTATAATAGTGACTGCTAGACCCATCAATGTTGGAACATAGGATAAAAAGTATCAAACACGGTAAAGCAACATAAACAACATTGCTTGAGCCTGCAATATTATAAAGCTACTATATTAACCCAGAACTTCCTACTTACATGTTTATACCTGAAAAAAGCAAACCTTTGTGCCAAATTTTGGTGCTGTTCTTAAGCAAATGTATGAAGCAAATATATGGACTGTGTAGCGTGAGAAGATATGGGATAAAAATAAATTTTTCTATAATTTCAATAAAGATTCTGTGGCTAATTTGAACATTTTGTTGTTCTTTAAAAATGTTTTATGTTTACTTTTGCTTCTTTCTTCATGGCTTTCTTTCAGATGGACTAGTTTTAGAAATATAAAACTACAGTATGTTAGGCATGCAATGAAGTTAAGAAAGGACTTCAAAGTTTTTATAGATGAGAAAACAGAAGGATGTGTCAATTATATGAACCCACGGTTATTCTTATAAAAATTATTAAGCCTTTTTCAGGTGATTCATAAGTAAGGGTTTGTTTGTATTGTTTTGCTTTTGAAGAAACAAAATTAAAATGCAAAAGAGAAAGTTCAAGACATTATTGCTGAAGATGCATCACTGACATGACAAATTATACCCTGCAAAGTCAGGAGAAATTATGAAAGGGAGGGAGAAACGAGTGACACCGAGTACATCCCCAAATTCCCTGAGGGATGATCCCCTAGTGAACAGGCAATATTCTCCAAGTGTGAGTAGCGTGGTGTATGTTTTCAGTCACAACAATCCATGGCCAACCAATGAACACTGGTGCCGAGGTCAGCACTAGTTGGTCATTCAACATTTATTCCTACAAACATTAAGTTTAAATTATATTATGGTATTTATTTTTAAGCCAATTCAAAGCACAATGATTTTTTTTTATTAAATACTTTTATTGGGGGCTCTTACATCCATCACAATCCATACATCCATCCAGTGTGCCAAGCACATCTACACAGATGCTGCCATCATCACTTTCAAAGCATTCCCTTCCCACTTGAGCCCCTGATAGCAGCTACCCATTTGTTCTCCCTCCCACCCTCCCTCATGAACCCTTAGTAAGCTATAGATTATTATTTTCATATCATCCTCCATCGCCCCTCACCCACTTCTCCATTGTTCGTCCTCTTGGGAGGGGATTATATGTTGATGCTTGTGATTGACTCCCCCATTCTCCCCCATCCTCCCCTAATTCTCCTAGTATCACTATTCTCCTTGTTGGCCCTGAAAGAGTCTATCTATCTTGGAATCCCTGTGTTGTGGGTAAATGAGTGATTTTCAACCTGAAATGTTCATAAAAGCTATGAACTTACTCCCCCTCCTAAAATGTATAGAAACATGAACATAGGAAGATATGCATCTAAAATTTTTCAGTATTTTATTTCACTCAGATAAAATCTTATTTTTTTCAAGAGAATTAAGTCTGTTTGAATTGAAAAACTAATAGTCCCTTCTTCTAAGAATAAAAAGTTGTAAGTATTAGTTCTTAATCAAAAGATTAAGAAAGTGCTATGATCTACAAAACAGAATGCAACATAAATCTAAAGAATTGGGACAACAAATCTCTAAAAAACATGACTCTCAAGGGGTAAAAAAGTCAAAGAACTCATGGAGTGTAGACTGCTATGAACAAGTAATTTATGTCAACTATGTTAGGGAAGAGGAGAGACCCCAAATATCAAATATAATTTAGGAAGAATTGTGGGGGCAAAGCTGTTTACATCTTTTAGGCAAACAGAACAGGACCCCCAACTTCCACAGTTCAAGGCCTGTGCGGAATGCTAATGGCTCAACTAGGGGAGGGGATAGCGTACCAACTAGCCTGAATCTCCTCCGGAGATCAGATGGGCACTTTGCCTCCTGTTCCCTGGCAAAGCTGCTGAAACACAACAGTTTGCAAAATATATTATTCCCTTTTTCCAACTTTATCCTCCCCTCCTGTCTGTGAACTGCTTGGCTGATGTATTAGTGTTTCTTTGTATGTACTCAAATAATTTTCAACTGTCCCTTTGTGTAGAAACCTGTTACAAAAGGCAAGCTGTGTTAGGGCGTATGTATATAAACCTGTCTCAAAGTTCCAGACCCTTGGAGTGTCAATGCCTCAGGGCCCCCAGGCCCAACTTTGCTATCCCTTTATCTCTTATCTTTCAGTTTTCTAATTGAAGATCATGCCCTCTCAAATCTGTTCATCTTGCTAGAGATCTGGATTCATTAATCTTACAGAGAATATTTATTCAGTCTTATACAGGACAAGACAAAAAGAAAGACATATTGTTTGGATGAGGGAGATCATTAGCATAATGGCATCCAAGAGTTTGCTGAGATAAAAAGCTTTAAAAGGGGCAAGGAAGGGCAAAGAAAAGTGCCACAAAAGCATGAATGGTGGCATCAACACATCAGTTACAGGTGGGACTAGAGAAGCAGGAATGGGAGCTTGCATTACATTAGACAGAGGAGCTTACAAGATTGGTCCAAGCTCTCCAACCAAGGCAGTCAGGGCATGGTTCATGATTATGCTACCCCCCAGGAAGGTGAGCTCCTCATAAACACACCATCAGGAAGTATTCATGGCTCTACGAGAGAATGCCCCTTCCTGGGCTGGCTGAAGGAAGTGAAGCTTATACAAAGTATAATATACTCTGCCCAAGAACAAGACTGCTCACAAACATGGTGAAATGGTCAAAAACAATTCAGTGGAGGCTTTAAATCTGTGTGGGGACTCTGCAAATTGATTCTGAGCTTTCAGTCATCCATAGCCTTCTGCAAATGTGGTGCTCAGAATTCATGCTCTGATACCCAGGAAATAACAGAATTCACATCAACTTTTTCCGTTGAATCGATGTTCATTCACTCTTTGCTCTACATCAGATTTCTGTGTCATCAACCAAAGGATTACAGACACTTTTCTAAATGTTCAGGTCATCCTAGCAAAATTACCCTTAAAAAGTACTCTGCCCATTGTGTTAGTCCAGGTAGACCAGAGAAACAAATTTATGGATACTCACATGTGTACAAGGAAGAAGTTTATATGCACGAGTAATTGAATATTAAGAAAACATCCCAGCCCAGTCCAGATCAAGTCCTAAGTCCAGAATTAGCCCATATGTCTCATACCAATCTATAAAATCCTCTTTAGACTCATGAAATGCATCCAAGGACAGGAAGATCACAGGTCTGTGGGTGGGCAGTCTTGTGAATCCAGAGGCGTTGGCAGCATCTTAGCACTGGCAGAGGCCTCCATGTGGCTTCTCCAGCACCCAGGGCTGCATCAGGATAGGTCCATGTGGCGCCTCCTCAGAGGTGTCTCACAGGGAGTCAGCCTTGTTAGTAGAGTCTCTCAGGAGAGAGATAGAGTGTGTGTCTCCCGCCTCCAAGGATACAGGAATTCCCAGAATTCTCAGGAGGTCATTCCCACACAGAGGCCTCATTGGCTATACAATGATGGACTGGTTAGACACCATCCCTTCACTCTTAATCTTCAAATTGACACCAGTTTATGTAACTACCATAGGCAGTTATCGACAGATATCTGGTAGCAGATAAAATGACAGGATATTATCTATTTTAAATTTGGTTTACATCCTCCAGCACTTACAGATTCCCAGGACAGTTTGAACAAATAAAATATGTACGTTTTAAAATGCAGCAATAATGCTCATGGCAGCAACTTAAAAGAAAAACTTGGTTAAAGAAAGACATCGGTCAGTGTAAGACATGCAAAAAATACTAACAATTTATAAATGATCAAGGGGGAGGGACGGGAGAAAATGAGGAGCTGATATCAAGGGCTCAAGTAGAAAGAAAATATTTTGAAAACAATAATGGCAACAAATGCACAAATGTGCTTGGCACAATGGATGCCTGTCTGGATTGTGATAAGAGCTGTATCAGCCCCCAATCAAATGATTTTAAAAAAAGAACTGTACTCATTCATACATTGAAAAATATCTAAAAACAACTCATGAGTAATCGCCTCTTTGTCAAACTGCTATGAAAGTAGCCTAAATGAATAAATATGAGAATGGCTATCAAAATTATAATGCAGTACTTTAAAATGTGTCTTTCAAGAGAAATGTTTTCTTTTTTTTTTTTTTTTTTTTTTTTTTTAAGGCATCACTGCCCTGGTGGTGGGAGTAGGAGGCCCAGCCTTTGCTCCTGTGAGCGGGAATTGAACCTCCATCCCAGTGGGCCGCAGTCCCGTGCACAACCACTACGCCACCGGGGCTCAGCCGAGAAATGTTTTCTTTTATTTCAGAATCTTGAGGAAACCTGAAGAAAAGATAGTGGTTAAAGGCCTTGACTTCAATAAAGCAGATCAGCTTCAAGGTCATAAACAAGATATGTTTCAGTCATTAATGCCAATATACATCAAGAACGACATGAGTTATAACCACTTTAGGTTCTCTCTTCATAGAAGCAGCAAAACCAGAGGGACTGCCAGGAATGGCAAGTGCTCAATCCGTGCCAGTGAGGCCAACCTCCCATCCCCCTTCACCACATCAGACATACCCAAAATCTTCCCGGTTCCAAAACATACCTCATAAATTTGGAATTTATTATGCATCAGTATATACAAAACAGATGAAACCTAAAAACTGGCTGCACTAAATAATGGTAGTCATTACATACAAATGCTTGTTGAAGGGAAATGGCACTACTCCCAGTTTCACAATAATCTGCTTCAAAATATTAGAAGAAATTGTGCTGTGTTTGTATGAGGGAGAGCTCCAAAAAATTCACAGGAAGTGAACTTGACAGATAGTGTAATTATTCCAGAAACTTTTTTGAAACCCCCTTGTATAATAATATTTCACCGAGTTGGACCACAGCAAAAAGTATTCGCTATAAATAATAAAATTTTAAAAGCCAGTTCAAACCTTCTAATTTTCCTTCACACATTTAAACTTGCAAGAAATTTCACAGCCAGTATAGATAGAATACACATTACTTAATATTCTCTACATGTTAAAATATATTTGAAAATAATAATTCCATTTTTTTTCTTTCATTGTTTGTCTAACTTATAAAGCTTTGTGATCATTCTGAATTAAAGGGATGGTTTAAAGAATTATTTGGACTCCCTCTATCTCTAAAACAAACTGTCAAAACTATCTCTAAACTTAATGTGGTACAGATTTCCTTCCCTTTCTTTTACAACCAAACTCATACCTACTTGATAAATCACTGGCAAAACAAAATAAAAATGTAATTAGCTCATGAACTTATAACATATATATATAGAGAGAGAGATAGATAGATAACATGCATGCAACATGTAATAGACAAACCACTGCCTTGGACTGAATTGGTAAAGGGACTGAGCAGGAAAGGCGTAAGTAGCTTTGTCTGTCAATATGTTGTGGAACATATTTGCTCAAAGTGCTTTCTCCCTATTTTAAAATGCCAAAGCCTCATAATATAAATAAAAATCTTCATTGTGTTTTACTAAACTTAAATCACCAGATAATTTGTAAGTTCATATACATTCAAAGGAAGAAAAAACATAGGTCATAGTTATTAAATATTAGAAAGTAAATACATTGTGTCTTTCTAGAAATTAGTATTTCACAAAACTTACTTCAAAAGAAGAAACCTCAAAATAACTCCTTGCTATCGGGTACATTCTGACTTAGAGTCACCCAATAGGACAGACAGGACAGAGCTGGCCTTATGGGTTTCTAAGACGATGACTCTTGACTGGAATAGAAGGCTTTCCCTTTTCCCTTAGAGCTGGCTGGTGGTTTCAAACTGCTGATCTTGCATGAGGCCTTCCCTCACGAACCTAAAACTTTTCACCCCGCTTTCAAAACTACTCATTCATATAATTATCTCTTTAATATTTATGCTTTCAATGTCTTAAAAATGAAATACAGCGCTGTAGTGACGCAGTGGATTAAGAATTGGGCTGTTGAATGCAAGGTCAGCACTTCAGAACCACGAGCCACTCAGAGAGAGAAAGATTCAGTTTTCTAGCCCCAGACAGATTTATGGTCTTTGAAAGCCATAGGAGCAATTCTACTCTCTCTTATAGGGTTACTTTCTGTAAGCTGAAATCTACTGGCTGGCTGAGAAAAACAAAATACCTTTCCAAGAAATATTTTTCACAATGTTTTGATGTAAAGCATTTGATGCCTTACACTTGAATCATTCTGTTAACTTAGAAATCAAGTCCGTTCTAACATTTTATTTCTAGGGTAAATGAAAGGAATGTACTAATTGGCGACATATTAAGCATAACTCTTCAATACATACTCTGACATTTTACCACTTGTAACATTTTGAAAAGTTTTACTTACTGAAACATTTTTCAAGTTTTTCTCAAAAGAGAAATGACAAGACTCTTTTGAAAAATTAAATTTGTAAGCATCAGTTAGTCCTGCTCCCAACACCAGTGCTTGTCTCAGTTCATCAACGTATTTCTCTTCTTCCATTGCCATGTCGTCAGCTTCTTGGGAAATATCTGATGCAGAAACTAAAAAGAAAAGGAAGATTGCAAAATATAAGAAATATTCATAAAGTTTGAAATGAAAAATAATTATTTAAATATGGGAAATATGTTAATACTTGTTGCTATTAATTTACAGATTACATAACCAAAAATTAAAATGTAAAGTAAAATAAATTCTTACCATATATATATTAAGGTCAAATGATACTTTTAAGTGAAGTAAAAGTTTTAGAATTTCTAAACGTAGAAAATTAGAACTAAAAAAATACAGGAATGCATTAATTCAATTTCAAATCTCATTTGAAAAGCATTAGAATCCTGGCATTTTGCTCAGTCCTCAGATGAAATATATCTGTGCATTGTAAATGACTACAGAAATTGTTATTCTGTGTATTTACTCCTAGTTCAAAGTGAGATCAATTTTGAGGGGCTTCACAAAGTTCATTAAAAACTCCATGATCTTCTATTTTTTCATTAACTTTTGAAGCCCCTTCATATTTCATATGATTAATAAGCATAGTATGTTATAAAAATACTCATTCCTTGTCTCAATTGTAAGAGATTGCATAGCCTATAGTCTTGTTATTAATCACATAAGTAGAGTTAAGTTAAATTAAAAGTGGTCATTCCTATCTCATTATTAGTGGACAACAGAAAATGATAAAGAATAAGCAATAAAGGAGATGATTAGGAAAGAAAGAAAAGGACATTAAGATTTATGAAATATCTCTTCTATCACACACAATTACATACTGTAGATCTAACTTCAAACTCTCTCAACCAGGTGTACTTAGCCAGCTATCTGATCCATCCACTGATAATTATGTTTTCAATAATTACATTATCAATTTTGTTTTCTTTGTTTCTGTTTCATAATAACTTATCATCTGACTTTTCCGTTAAATATTTCAAGATTTTAAACATATTGAAGATTGCGTGTGGATTCCACATAGAAATTCTGATGGGACAATGTTTCACTAACAGTAGCAGTTCAGACCCACCAGTCATTCTTTGGGAGAAAGGTGTGGCAGTCAGCTTCTCTAAAGACAGAGAGCCTCGGAGCTCAAGGAGGCAGTTCTACATGGTCCTGTGGGGCTACTAGAGGTCAGAAACAAATCCAGATTGAGACGGGCAGTTCCTGGAATTAACTCTGCTTCTTCTGTCTGCTGAGAGATTCTCAGAAATTCTGTTGCTCCTTTTGCTTCCATGCTTTATAATTCTCAAACACAGCTCACCTCTGGCAGGAGGACCAAATGCTCTGGGTGGTGGGAAACCAAACTCACCGCCATCAAGTTGATTCTGACTTCTAGCATCCCTAAAGAGAGGGCAGACCTGCCCCTGTGTGTTGCCAAGAATGGAACTCATGAAGGGACTCACAAAGACTTCCTTAGTTACTGGACAATACCATGACTTGTGTAAGGAGCACCCAAGTTCTCAAAGTGGCATCCTTGGACTTCAATAGTCTAAAGAGTACTGAAGCAGATTTGCCTAAAGCAATTCATCTTCTCTCTCTTTACTGCTGCTTCCAGGAGCATTGATTATGGACCCAAGCAAGGCAAAATCCTGGAAACTTCAATGTTTTCTCCATTTATCATGGTGTTACCTATTGGTCCAGATGTGAGAGTTTGGGTCTATTTTACACAGCACTTGAACATAAGACTAAATATCTTTTACACGTTTATGTGATTTCATATCCTCTAAAGCACATTCACATATTCTCCCTTTAGAAGCAGATTAATACTGAAGGTGAACTCTACCCAATCTATTCACTATGTAAATACTTTAATAGTTCTTCTGAGAAGACAAAAACCATAAACATAAGAAGACAAAATGTTTCCTAAGGTATGATTTTTTAAAAAACAAAACATTTTACTTACAGCTCTTATAACAGTCCATACATCAATTGTATGAAGCACATTTTTACATATGTTGCCATCATCATTTTAAAAAGATTTTCTTTCTACTTGAGGCCTTGATATCAGCATATTTCCCCTCTCTCACCTTACGAACACTTTATAATTTATAATTTTTTCTCATGTCTTAAATTGAATGATGTCTCTCCCTTTACCCACTTTTCTGTTGTCAGTACCCCTGGGAGATGGTTATATGTAGATCATTGTGAGAGTAGTTATTTCTTTTTTAGCTACAAATCAATAATTTTAGTATATATTAAAAGATATGAAACTTGAGATAAGACCTGTAGTGAATGACAGGAATATGAATTCAAAGGATTTTTTTCTCCTTTGGAAAGAATACTTTCTGATGGGAGAAGCCATCATATATATATATTTTTTAATTTTTCCTTTGAAATTTTAAAAAAAATCATTTTACTGGGTTCTCATATAACTCTTATCACAATCCATACATACATCCACTGTGTCAAGCATATTTGTACATATGCTGCCATCATCATTATCAAAGCATTTGCCCTCAACATGAGCCCCTGGTATCAGCTCCTCATTTTTCCCAGCCTGATCCCTTCCCCCTATCATGAATCCTTGATAATTTATAAATTATTATTATTATTTCATGTGTTCCATTGACCAATGACTCCCTTCACCCACTTTTCTGTTATCAGTATCTGTGGGAGATGGTTATGTGTGTCAAAGGGGTCAGGTATCAGGCATCAAAGAACAAAAACTCATATCATTGTGTGCTCACCTTCCCGATACAATCACTTAAGACAAAGGGTGCATTAGCAAATGTGGTGAGGAAAGCTGATGGTGCCTGGCTATCAAAAGTTTCTGGGATTCTTAAAGGCTTGAAGGCAAACAAGTGGCCACCGAGTTCAGAAGCAACAAAGCCCAGATGGAAGAAGTACACCAGTCTATGTGATCATGAGGAATCAAAGGGATCAGGGATCAGGTATCAAAGAACAACAAAATCATATCATTGTGAATGAGGGGGAGTGCAGGGTGGGGATCCAAAGCCCATCTGTAGGAATCTGGACATCCTTTTACAAATGGTCATGGGGAGGAGATGAGCCAGTCAGGGTGCAGCATAGCAATAAGGAAGCATACAACTGTGCTCTAATTTTTAAATGTTTCCTCCCACCCGCAACTATCATGATCCTAATTCTACCTTACAAATCTGGCTAGACCAAAGGATGTACACTGGTAAAGATAGAAACTGAAAACACAGGGAATCCAGGACAGATGATTCCCTTTGGGACGAATGGTGAGAGAGGTGATACAGAGAGGGTGGAGGGAAGGTGGAGTAGGAAGGGGGAACCAATTACAAGGTTCTACATAGAACCAATTATAAGGTTCTACATATAACTCCCACAATTACAAAGTTCTACATATAACTTCCTCCCTGGAGTACAGGCAACAGAAAACTGAGTGACGGAGACGTCGGACAGTGCAAGACATGACAAAATAATAATAATTTATAAATTATCAAGGGTTCATAAGGGAAAGGGTAGTGGGGAGGGAGGGGAAAATGAGGAGCTAATACCAAGGGCTCAAACAAAAAGCAAATGTTTTAAGAATGTACTAAGCAACAAATTTAGAAATGTGCTTGATACAATGGATGCATATATGAATTTTGATAAGAGTTGTATGAACCCCCAATAAAATGATTTTTTTAAGGATAAAATATTCAACTCCACACGGAGGTGCTTCTGAAGACACAACAACAATCTACTTGCAAAAGAGTTGGTATTAGAAAACTCTATGGGGCTGAGCCCCGGTGGCGTTAAGTGATTGAGTGCGGGACTGTGGCCCGCGGGCTTGGCAGTTCAAATCCAGTGGTGGCTCTCAGCGCTGGGTAGCTCCCACAACCACCAGAGGCTGTGATGCCCAAACCGCCCCCCCCCCCAAAAAAAAAAGAAAAAAAAAACTCTATGGAGCAGTTCTTCTCGATAGACTCATGGAGTCACAGTAAGTTGGAATTAATTCAGTGACAACTAATGCCAACAACTACTCAAAAAATGTTTCCAGGAAAAGGCAATGCTTCATTTTATTGTTCATAGGATCATCATGGGTCAGAACCAACCAGATGACAATTCTTCTAAATGAAAGAGCTAGTGTGAACATCAAATAGGATATTTAGAACCTTAACCTTAGAACAATTTTGGATTTTGTGTAACATCTGAAGAAATTATATTTAAAAGCCTTCTATTTCACAACAATCGCAATTATTAGGAATAAAAACAATTGAATGCTATAGGGATACACTAAACTGCATAGTATGGCTATATAAGGTAAGTAGGCCAACATGACTGAAAAAGAGGGAAGTGCTTGCAAACAAGAACCAAGAGAGTGTCACTCTGTACGTGTGGGTAGATGGTGGATAAACATGTTAAGGAAGGAGAGAAGGCTTTTGCTTGAATCTCAATGTATAGCTTACTGAAAGTCTGGCGCGTGCCCCCAATCCTCTCCAAAGTTCATGCCCAAGAGCAAGACACACAGCTTTATTATCCCATTAGGGTAGGGGTCTTGAAAGTAAAACATAACAGATGTTAATATCACATCACAGGCCCATTCCACTACCTCACTTATGAAAAGTACTTTTTCCAGAATCCAGTCATGTAATTTTTCTACAGGACATGAAATATCTATGCTTAAGACAAAATTAATTTGGTCTAATTATTTGATAGTAAAATAATTAATAAAATTTAATTACTTTTCAAGTCAATTCTACTCCAGAGATTGATGACTAAGATTTCCTACTGCCAGTAATAATCTTGAAAGTCATATAATAGTCATCTCTTTGTACTCTAATATTCACTAACCAATTTTGTGACTTAACCCTGTGATGTGACTTAACCCTATGAAAAATATAGGTAATAATTAACCTCATGATAATTAGACCCCAAAGTACATTCTCTAGATAAAACATTACTAGTGGAAACAGAATCAGTGATTTTTGTGTGGCGAGATTCAAAGGAGCTCCATATCCTTTTAATTTGACTCAAATTAAAAAAAAATTAAACAAACTGAAGGGTATAACCAACAGGGTATAAATAACATGATCAGGTCAAGAAGGAAATTCATTTTCATGTTTCAATTTTTTAATTGATTCAGAATTTTCAATCATATTATTCTCTATCTGTAACATGCCAAATTAGATTTCTTTACTGAACCTTATCTAAACATAGACACAAAGTTATATAATTTGGATTCCCATTATGTTCTTGAAATTTGGAATAAGAAAAGAAAAATGAATATTGAAAGATATGCAACATATTTAAAACTTAAAAACTTTGGAGGAAATCTCTGAATATAATATGGCCAAAGTGAATTGCAAAATTTTCTTTTGAAAATTTTTTTTTTCTTTTGAAAACCTGCCCAGTACAATAGATCCAGTTGCTAATAACCCACCAAAGAATACAAACATTTGATGTTGCATTTTTGTCACACTAAATTCTAAGCTACAGAAAGCAAACAGAATCCTGCAATTGTTATTTATCACTGCCACCAATAAATATAAAATGAATTTCCATTGACAAACGAAAGGTGTCCAATAGTAAAAGGACTGGTTGAGCTCCGGTGGCGTAAGTGATTGAGTGCACTGCGGCCCACGGGTTTGACGGTTCAAATCCAGGGGCGGCTCTCAGGAGCAGCGCTGGGTAGCTACCACAGCCATCAGAGGGCAGTGATGCCAAAAAAAAAAAAGTAAAATGACTAATTTTCTTTTCTTCCTAATTACTGTTTATAGTTGGTAGAACCTTTCATGTTTCAGGAAATATTTGTTGAGCATACTGGTGCTAAAACCTAGGGTCAATATTTATAAAGTTACTAATACATCAGATATGCTCCTCGTCTTCAAGGGAGCTAATTTAGTGAAACACACATATTAATAACAACTGCGAGCATGTTTTCGAAAGCATAAACAAAAAATATTTTGACATTGGGATAACAGAATTTTTTTTAAATCATTCTATTGGGGGCTCATACAGCTCTTATCACAATCCATATATAACAATTTTTGTTAACAGGGACATAAACATTTTTCTAAAGATTTCATAAAAGGGAAGTCAAAATCCTATTTTAAAAACAAAAAGCCTGCCATCAAGATAGTTCTCATTCTAGGCTATCTACTCCCTTAGAGCGCCAGTTTGACAAACTCAAAGGGTTAGCTCTTCTCTCCCTGACAGGGTCGCTCTGAGAAAATCCCTAATGGAGGTTAAAAAACAATCATAAGATTTTAGGTCATTAATTCTGTCTTGTTATGATTGCAAACAGAATATATGCTCATTAGAAAATAATCCAAGTAATATTGATAGTATAAAAGGCAAAAACACCATACCTCCAAGCCATCACAATCCCTTGGCCCAGCCAAGCATTTCCCTTTGCCTTATAATAATTCCCTGGGGTTCTCAGGAAACATCCATTAAAAAATCCTATTTATATTTCCTATAAATAAACCATTAACGATTTTTTTCTATAAATAAATCAGACCCAAAATGCCCAATACTAAAACTCTCAACTGGAAGCCAGAATATCCTGAGGGAATTACTTTTTTCTTAAAAAAGTGGTTCTCAACCTGTGGGTTGCAACCCCCTTGGGGGTCCAATGACCTTTTCACAGGTTGCCAAATTCATAACAGTAGCCAAATTACAGTTATGAAGTAGCAACAAAAATAGTTTTATGGTTGGGGGGTTACCACGACATGAGGAACTGCATGAAAGGGTCATGGCATTAGGAAGGTGGAGAACCGCTGCCCTATAGGAATGGTTTTACATATCTTAAAAATTGTATAAAATAAATAGCACTAATGAGCAAAAGAAATCACATTAAGCTTACCTAATATCTATAAGGAGGCATCAAAAGGTTCATGGAAAACTCCTGTTACCTAATAATTCCATTTTCCCACAAACTGTATGAAGACTTCTAAAGAAATATTCAAATCTGTAATTTCAGCAACCACTGATAATTCAGCACATTAAAATATCAAATATTTAAAATTTTGTTTTTAATATTACCTTTCCCAGTCCATACTGACTGACCATCAGTCAGTGTAACAGCAAAACCAGATCCAAGTGTGTTCTCCCAAGACACTTGTAGAAAATGAATTATATTGGGTTCAGAAGCAAGAGAGATTCTGCGTACTTTTTTCTCCATTCTCTGATCACCTGTTATATGGGAGAACAAAATTAATATTTTTGCAAAAAGTTGAAACTATCAAATGCACACGCACACACACACACACGCACATATATATTTAAGCTGGTAGCTATACAAAACAGCAAGGAAATAATCAAACCAAAAAATTCTGCATAAGAGTTGATCACTGAGCTCAATGAAGTCCCAGTTTTGTTCAATATTGATTCAAATGTTTTATAGATGAGAAAAGCAGAGGTCTATACATGGTGAATGAGTCATCCCTATCGAAAATCTAAATGAAAATTCGAGAATGAAGAGTACTATTTCCAGAAAAATGAAGAGTAAATTTTACCTTTTCTTTTCCCCAAGAGACAATAGAATTTTTCTCTGGAGCAAAAGAAGGGATCATAGGAACTCATGTGAGTAGCCTGGGAATAATCTTATTACTGTATGGGACTGCTATTAGAGGTGACACATTTGGTTGAGTCCCCCAGTCTCTGAAGAAAGACTTGTGAAATAAAAAAGGAGCATAAGCACAAAGTTCAATGTATGAACATCTCAGACCCTAAGTGTCTCAGTCATGTTGAAACAAGTACCCTGACATTGTAGTGAAGTATTGTTTGCACACTGACCATGCATACGGCGTAATACTCTTCAATGAAACTTATAAATTGGGCAAATTCACATACACAACACCAAAATCAAAAGACATAATATTCCCACTGCACAACTTTTTCATCATGCCTTCTCTTCCAGTCACAACCTCCCCAGAAAAGCACTATAATTAGAATTAGTTTTAGCAGAGAGGAGTTTTGAGTGCTTTTCAACATCAGATAAATTCAAATCAAGTATATCGTGTTCTCATTTCTGTCTGGATTCTTTTGTCATATACTGTCTCTTTATCCATATTGTGTCATGGTTTTAGGAGATTCTAATGACTGTATTGTATTCCCATGTACATATGCATGAAAATACAATTTATCCAATCTTTTGTAGCAAATTAAGTATACTGTGTACAGAAGCAAACAGATTCTCTTCATGTGTCTATGTATTCTCTGGTTACGTTGTATGAATGGACAAAATTAGGATATTTGCAAGAAACTGTATTTGTACATTTTAGTATCTTCCTAGTTTTGAATATGAAAATTGTTGCTTTTAATATTTTCTTAAATAGCTAAACATCTCCTCCATTGCGTATGTGACTACAAGTGGAATTAGTTACTGGATCATAGGATATGCATTTTCAATTTTAGTATTATACTGCCAAACACATTTTCAAATGGCTTTATCAATTTACACCCAGTATGAGATCCAGTTATTTCACAAAATTGCAAACTGTTCCCCCATTTTTTCCTTTTAGCCATTTTAATGGGTTTACAAAGGTTTTTTTATTGCATTGTGGTTTTAATTCATATTTTTCTGATAAGTCGTGACACTGAGTACATTTCACATACTTATTATTCATTTTATTATCTGGTTTTGCAAAGTATCTACTCAATCATACCAATATTTTCATGATTGCCTTTTTATTGTTTTCTTGATTCTAGGTTTTATAAAATATATTTAAAATGTATAGATATATTATGAATACTTTTACACTATATCAATGTGAAAAGAATTACTTAATTTTAAGATAGTATAACTTATTGTTTATAATTAGTGCATTTTTCATCCTGTTTTAAGAATTCTTCAGTCACTAAGGTGTTCCCATTTATCAAAAAGCTTTATTATTGCCTTAAAGCTCTAATCCATCTGAATTGTGTTGTGTTCTTTTAATAGTCTCAGGGCAATAAAAATATACTTTTTTCCATTTGACTATTCAGTTACTCCCATACTATGTAAGGAAGACTATTCTTTCCCAAAGTGAACTATGTTTTTCATAAACCATTTAACTTTACATGTATGCAACATTTTTTTTAAACCCCCAGCCACTCCTGAAGAGAAAGAGACGTCTTTCTACTCCCATAAAGATTTATAGCCACAGAAACCCTGAAGCTGAGGTATGTATAAAACTTTTACAAACTTACTTGGTCCCATATTAGTCAACTTGTCTGTCTTTATACCAATTCTGCACTGTCTTATTTACTATAGTTTTTTAATAATTCTTGAGGACAGAGATTATAAAACCTCTACCTTTGCTCTTCTTCAAGATTACTTTGGATAGCCTTAGTCCTTGTATTTCATATATATTTTGGATCAGACTGCCAATTTCTCGAAAAGTACTTCCTAGTCTTTTGATTGGTGATGTATGGAGATACGATATCTGTACTAGTATCTATAATTAGGCTATGCAACCACTTAGCTGGAAGGGCTGGATCCTCAGCAATTAGGCAGTATAGCCTCCTCCATAAAGTAACCTAACGTAATATGAAGAACTGCAGGCAATTCCTTAGACAGGTTGCAGCCTGATAACACCTTCTTACGGGTATAGGCTACTTCATTTCTAAAAACAGACTATGTAAAGTGCTCTCTTTCTCTCTCTCCTCTCTCTCTCTCTCTCTCTCTCTCTCTCTCTCTCTCATCTTGCTGAACTGGATTCTGTATTTGTCACAATCACCTCTGGTTTGTTGGGTGGTTTCTTTTTTTAACTTGAGTCGCTGGTCTATCATATTACCTGCCAATCCTGGGAGGTATCAGTGACCTACTATAATATGGGACATGCCAAACCACCTCAGTATCCGCCAACTATTGTCTTCTTGTTTCCTGCCTGCTTTGTCTTCTTGTCTGCTGTTCATCTTCTGACTTACTGATTTCCTGGAAGCTACTTAAGTGATGAAAAGTCTCCAGTTTAACATCTGACACATGAACTTAACTGAACTAAGCCATCAACTACAACTGTGTGAGCTACTTTTCTTGACATAAACTACTCTCTGTATATAAATATATGCCACTGGTTTTGTTTTTCCAGAGAACTCCCGTGAAAGAACTATCTTTCCAACTTCAGTCTTTCAGCTCATGAGAATAAATCGTTTCTCAATTACTTATCTCCTTTCTTCCAATACTGCCTACTTGGAAGGGCAGAACCCTGTACCCATTACCTTTGCTTCATTTCCTTTGTTGTAGCCTCCTCACAGCAACCCGACACATCTCACCTCCTTCCAGTGCCTCTCCCCTTTTCTTCTAACCCTTTTGACCTTTGTCCTTGGATAAATACCGACCTTTAAGGCTCAAATGGTCGATTGTTCTAAGGTGTGCGTACTTTGCTAGTATTACTGTTTCCTTTATAAGCTTTTCTGCCTTTTAAATGGAAATTGCCCAAAGGGGTGAGTTCAGTTCCAGATCTGAACGGGGGGTAGGGGTAATCTTGTTCTTCTGTTATATTTGTTATTAGGCATTTTCCACTGAATTTTGGAATGATCCAAATTGACTGCCTTACTGGTTCCAGATTTACTACACAATGTTATTTCTAGAAGTTGTTCATATGCAAATTCAAGTTAAAGCTGAAGAAAAATTTTTAAAGTCCCTGAAAACCAAAACTACACCTTTCATAAACTCCACCTGAATTTTGAGACTATTTTAAGAACAGATTTGATGCACTGAATACTAATGACTGAAAACCAGAAGAGTTGCAACGTGGCATCAAAAGCATCATACTTGAAGAATGCCAAACATCATTAAAATAACAGGAAAAGGAAAAAAAAAAGGCCAAAGTCGACATCAGATGACACTCTGAAACTTGCTCTTGGACATGTGTTAAGTTTCTAGAGCAAACAGAAGAAATGGTAGTGCAAAGAGCTGACCAGAAATCTTCAAATCGAAGCCTGAGCAAGGTAAAGCATTTTCACAAAATGTGCAAAGATGTAGGGTTAAAAAGTCAAAAATGAAAAAGTAAGAACACATCATATGGCTTGCTAAAAGAACTAAAGAAAAGAAATTCAAGTCTCAAGTTACAATACTAAAGAATTCTGTGAGCCAATTAGTGAATTCTGTAAGAAACACCAAAAGAAGATGGAAGGACTAAATGGTCACTGTAACAAAGATAATTCATCAATATCCAAACTTTTCAAAATTTAGCATATGATACAGAACTGACAGCATTGAAGGAAGACATTCACACCGAAGTGACGACATTATTAAAATAATTGGCTCCAGGAACTGAAGTTATAGTAATTGAAATGTATCACAAGCTGTGATACAGTACTGAAAGGCCTCACTAATCAATGACAAGAAATCTGGACTACAGCTACCTGGCCAGCTAAATGAACAAGGTCCACCTTAGTGCACATTCCAAAGAAAGGTGGCCTGAAAGAATGTGGGGATTAATGACTAATATCACATACAAGTAAAATTTTGCTGAAGATAATTCAAAATGGTTACAGCTGTTCATTAACAGAGAACTGCCAGAAATTCAAGCTGGATTCAGAAGAGGGTATAAAATAAGGGGTATCACTCTGATGTTAGCTGAGTACAAAACTCCAGAAACAGGCATAATTATGTTTTATTGACTAAGCAAAGGCAATCATCTGTGTGGAACATCATAAACTATGAATAACATTGAGTAGAATGGAATTCCATAACACTTAATTATGCTCACTTGGAACCTATACATATACCAAGAAGCAAAATAAGGGGTTAGTGCATGGCTTAAAAATAGAAAAAGTATACATCAGGGGTCCTTTCACTCTACTTATTCAAGAAGTTAGACCATATGAAGAAAAATACATCATCAGGATTGGCGGAGGACTAACAATCTACAATAGTCAAATTACATTATCTTGTTGCTGAAAGTGATGAGGATTTGAAGTATTAACAAAGATCAAAGAATGCATCCTTCAGCATGTATTACAACTCAAAGTAACCAATTAGGCCAATAGAAAAATACTATGACAGAGAAAATATTGAGGTTGTTAAGGATTTCATTTTACTTGGATCCACAATCAATGCCTATGGAAGCAGCAATTAAGAAGTCAAACAGAAAAAATAAAGAAATCGAACAGTGTACTACTCCAGTAGGCAAATCTGCTGCACAACACCTATGTACTGTTAAAGAGCGAAGGTGCACTTTGAAGATGAAATTCACTTGGCCCAAGTCAATCACTTCATATGCATGTGAAAGCATATGAACTCCATGTGGATTTCAGATGCTGTAATCTTTATAGGAGCAGAAAACCTCTTCTTTCTCCAGTGGATCACCTAGTAGGTTCAAACAGCTGACTTTAGAGTTAACAAACATGTAACCCATCATGCCACCAGGGTCCCTACAATACAAGTACAGCTTAAATTGTTAAATTTCAAACTTCAAAATCTATATATTTCTTTAAGATTGCTGTCATCGTTATTGCCATTGTTAGCCTGGATTCTATAGAGCAGCAAAAAGAGCGACATTTATAAATATACATAAAGATATTCGTATCAAGAAAATGGCTCATACAAATGTATAAGTAAATCCAGTCCAGTTGTCAAATGTTAACCTGGAGGTTTCTCCTGACTCACGTGGCCACCAGAGGCTGAGGGCGCAGGACCCCAAAGCTGAACGGCCACAAGTTAGTGTATGCAGAGGCAGATGAAATCCAAGGCCAGCCATCAGGCTTGTCGTTGCAGAAGTCAATGTACCCAAAGTCGGCCAGCCAGGGGGCAGTTCGAATACTTGTAAAAGACTAATTACTTTCATTGCTATTTTTAAAAATATTTGAAATAAGTGGCTTTATTATAGAGACAAAATAGTTTAATTCAGCATTATAAATGTGTCAGTGACTCACCCTGCTTTCACAATACAAAGAGCTTTAACCACAATAATGTTGAAAAAATTTTAATTAGTGGATCAAATTAACTTAATAAACATTTCTTGATAGAATTATACCTTTTTTAAATACTTCTTATTTGTCTAATGAATCCTGCTCTTCTCACACACATACACACACACAAATTAAGTACTTTGAAAAATCTATCATTTTATTAAACTTGGATTTGGAAATTAGAATGCTGCCTTTGAAATATGATTAACTACTTACTATGTGAATTGCCCAAATGTGACAACTCAATCTTCTCTAAGTGTCTGATGCCTCAGCAGCCTCAAAAATGTTTTCTTTTATCAGCTGAGGCTTAATTTCCTGATAATATACAACTGAAAGCTGTTTGAAAGCACTTCATTCTTTTACTTACTGAGGTCACCCTCTCATTTAAATATCAAGTACAAAATATGAATCAACCATTGAAAGAGGGGGAAAATGACTTGCAATTTCTTTTTAATATTCAGTAATGGAATGTCAATAATCTCTTTGCTATCACCAATGCTGTAAATGGGAATAGTCAGAGATAGTTTTTTGCCCCAAGACCACTTGAAGAAGGGGGCCAGTTGACCCTCTTCAGAGGGACTGATTGATTAGGGCTATAAGCCTGTTTTTTGTTTCCTAAGGGCACTAAAGGTCACACGAGTATCAGCACCTCTCCCAGACAGAGCCAAGGATCTAAGACAAGCCTGCAGGTGGAAACGGTTGAGTCCCACCCCAAATTGGTACATCAGTAGCTGTATTGAGAGCCCAGAACAGTTGAGAATTGAGAAGCTTATCTTTAGTACTTTGTGTCTTTGATACTTGGCTTCTCTTTTAGACCAGAAATAAGTTGTTGGCTGGTATGCAATTGATGTGATCTACCCTCTGAACAAATACCATTCACAGCTGCTGCTGAATAAACAAGACGCTTTTTTAATTAGTTTACAAAGAATTTTGTATGCCCTTTTGGAAGCTGATAAAGCACAGTGCAAAAGCCAACTCACTTAGGTCAGTTCAAGTTAGTTACAACACTGTATCATTGATAACGGCCATTTTGAACTTGAGCATCTTGTATTTTCCTTTATAGTACATTATGGCTTCTTTTCAAGCTGCTTGGACTGCAGGTGTTTTAATTCCTGCAACTATGCCAAGAAGTCAGATCTGAAAGGGCCATATGCATGTTTTTAATGAAGCAATTAACCTAAGTGCCCCCTGGTAGAGAAAAGTAGGTTGATACCTAACACAAAGCTTCAAACAAGTTCAAGCCCCAGTTAAGTCATGGCCCATAAAGTGATGCCAGGCTGGACTCAAGTTTGTAAAATGTGGGTGAGCTAGAACACTAACTGGAATTGGAAAAATTACAGGACCAAAATCCTGCTATAAATTTAAATCTCCTCTTTAAAAAGAAGGGCAGCATGCACACTGCATTGCATCTAAACCTGAGTTTAAAACAATGGAACCCAGTTCTAAGACAGCAGCCCACCCCCACCACTTTGAATGTGCACTTTGCTACAGTCCTGGCAATGATCCGACGTAATACAGAAGGCTCCTGAGAGTGTTCACTATGCCTCTTCCACAGCTCCCATTCCAGAATTTCAACCCATTCCTCTTCCTGTACTGCAGCACTCTAGGACACCAATTTAAAAAAAAAACAAAAAACAGGTGTTCTATATTACCCGGACAGCCATAATGGAATCAACTCGATCATTCTGAAGACCTGCCTCAAGTGTGCTCAGAAAAGATAAGCACAAAGTATGTGTTGATAATAGTCTGTAATTAAATTCCTGATCCACTACAGGCAGTCCACTGGCTATGACCAGTCAACTTAAGGGGCTCACTTTAAATCAACTGTATCAGCTACTATTTCAAAGTCTTCATTACAATCACCTTCATTTACTGCACATGACGTTTTCAAATCATTTGCACTAAGTCAAGCTAAACTAAACTTATGACAATTAAGTCAGGTATGTCTCTATGTGATCCTATAGTCAATGGTATCCAACTTGGGGGTCACAACCCTTTGAGAATGGAACATCCCATTCACGGGGTCGCCCAATTCATAACTGTAGCAAAATTACAGTTATGAAACAGCAACAAAAACACTGTTGGGGGGCTCACCACAACATGAGGAACTGTTTTAAAGGGTCGCAGCATTAGGAAGGTTGGGAACCACTTCTATAAGACAAAGTTTCCAAAGCACTGGTGGGTTTAAGATTGGCAACCCAACAATTATCCTACTCAGACAATCCTTACTCTGCAACTAAATTCATGGCCATTGGCTAAATGTTCACTCATAGCGATCATATAAGGCAGGGTGGAACGGCCCCTGGGGGTTTCTCAAATGAACTCTTACAGGAGTAAAAAGCCTTGTCTTTTTCCCTCCGAGTGGCTGATGGTTCTGAACTCCTGGCCATACGGTTAGCAGCTTACCACGTAACCCACTGTGGCACCAGGACTCCTAAAACTAAAGTAAAGCTAAATAAGAACCTCACCCACTGATTCTGTTTTATGTACAATTTTTTAAAGACACAGCCAGGCACAGATAGCATTTGAAACCCAGGTACTGCCTGTATTCTGTTACCCTGGATTTTTATTTTGGTTTTTTGAAAAACAGAAAGGGAAAATAAACATGAACCGCAAAGTAAAGGAAAAATTAAAGAATAGGAGCAGTCACTGATATCTAGCATTGCTATCACAAAAGGGCTGCAAATGGATTGCTTTAACACAAAAATTTATTTTCTCCAGTGGGGAGGCTAGATGCTTGAATTCAGGGTACTGGCTCCAAGAGTGGATCTCCATGGGGTTTAGCATCTCTGGTCCCCACCTCAGTGTCTTTCACTTGCTCTTCAATTGCTTTTATATCTCAATAGAAATTGACTTAAGACACAGCCTACACCCTTCCTATCATTAGCATAACAAAGAAAATCCACTCCCAAATGGAATTATAATCACAGGTATAGAGTAAAAATCTACAACATATTCTTTGAGGGATACAATTCAATATATAATAAGAACTAAGAACTTATCTAATTGCTAGATGAATACAAAAGAAAAGAATCAGTCACAAAACCTTGGGTTATGTACTTTCTGATAAAATACAAATAATTCAGGAAAATTAAGTATCAGGAAAAGGACTTTTGTCTTACTTTTTACATATTTTTCAAAATAAGGAAAATTATTCACTATGCATTTTTAGTCAACATTTCTAGATTTGCAATATTTTACTTAAAATTTTATTATATCATTTTCATTATTAACAGCAAGATGAACTCATGGTTTGAGTTATTAATCTGACGAAATAGTAAATTAAGGTTTCATTTGAAACATATAAAATCAACTTACTGTTATATTTCCAAAGCAATTAAAATATAAATTACTAAGGTAACCTTTTATATTAGAAGACCTTTCAAATCATGTCAAGAGTATCTCTACCCTAACCATCTTGATTTTCCTGGTATTAGCATTGATAATTCTAAGTAGATGAAAAATTCTTAATCCTCAGCAAACTGGGATTGGTAATCATGCAAAGTAAGAACAAAATGCAGGTATAACTATTGACATAAGCTCATTTGAAAGCATGTCATTTTCCTAATGATCAAGGAAAATACGTAAGTCAGCAATCTAAAGTTTCAGGAGTAAAATATTAGGGCTGTAAGTTTACATGTCTCTGACATGGTCTGCGCCCATTCTCAATTACTTCTTATGTCTGTGGAATGCCAGATGCCACCATTCCAATATCAAATACCCATACACTTCCTTCTTATCTTCTACACATGCCATTAGTAATCAGTAGTTGAAGCGATGCGTTTAAAATTAATTTCCTCCTTTATCTCGCCTTATGAAGTGGGTATTACAAAATAATAAAGTGACCTAACTCCTGAATAAATTTCCCTAGATTCAAAATGCCTTTAAAAATGGACTCAACGTTCCAAGATTGACTTGCTTTATATTCTTCAAACAGTCACTCTCCATTATAAATAACCTTGACAAAAAGGATGAGTGTATGCTTACTATTTTGGAAACTTTCACAAGAACACTTTAGTTCTAATTACAGAGTTCCATGTGGGAATGACACTTAACAGAACTAAAGAAGAGAACAGATAAGATAGTGGCTGAAATATAGAGCTTTGAACTAAGGAACGATCTTTTGTCAATAAGACTGCAGTACTTATGATTTTTTTCACTCTTAAAATTGTCTATTCCTCTCTTATAATTTTAATTTTCGAAGGGGAACAGTGTTTCTGCGAAACACCATTATTGAACCACAAGTCAAACCAAATCCACTGCTATCAAGTTTCTTCTGACTCATAGAGATCCTGCAGGATAAGAGAGCATAAGTGGCCCACATGGTTTGCAAGGTTGGGAGCTTTTGCAACCCAGTCACATCTTTCTCCTGCTGTGAACCCAGAGGATTCAAATGGCCCACCTTTTGGTTAGCAGGCAAGCACTTCGTGGCTGCACCACCAGGGTCCCTTTCAGTTACGCCTACACACGGTCTTTTCTACTTGAAAAATGTGCTACTCTGAAATTAAATATAATTAAAAGGACTTGATGGGAGAAGAACAATTCTCATACTATACGTCTCCATCCCAAATCATATATGTGCCCATAATAGAACCCACTCATCTGCCTGTTTTCTAATGGCAAACAAAGGGATGAATGTTTGGGGAACAAATGAAATGACAATAAATCTTTAAACTAAAACCTATAGTGTATCCTGAATTGCAGATTCAACCTAATTCAGCTCTAAAGAGTCGTCATGGCACAAGAGTTAGGCACCCAGTTGGTAGAGGGGCAGCAAAAGAGAGGAAGGTCATCAACAAGATGCACTAACCAGTAGCTTCCACAACGAGCTCAAGAAAAGAAACAATGGTGAGGCTGGCCCGGGATGGGGCAGGGTTTCACTCTGTGGTGCAAAGGGTCACGAGGGGTGGGAATCGACTCAAGGACAATTAACAACAACAAGCCACAGTATCTGAATGGCAAAGGCTGTACTGAGGTGTGAAAAGGCAGCAGAGGGACAAAAACTGAGACAGGTGCAAAAGGCTTTCTTTGAGAAGTAAGGTATCCGACCAGACATACTGGATGATTAGGGGAGTTCTGCACCTACTTTTCCTTCATCTCTTGCCATTATCTCTCCTAAAAGACCCATGCCCAGCCTAGGCTGAACAAAATCGAATCATTCTTTCAAGACCCTGGCACCTGGGAAATAGGTTATGATTAGCTTCCAGGGAGACTGTTGTCAACTGCATCATTTCCCCACAAAAACTTAGGAAGGATACGAGAATCATGCTCACTGACACATTCTTGTCACCTCTACCTCCTAACCAAAGCGAGTCAAGCTGAAGGGTTCACGCTGAATCACTCCAGATGGAACTCTCAGAGTACACAGCTGCCATTTGTTGAAGTGGGATCTAGAGAGCTTTAAAATTCTAGTACCATTCTGTTGGTGTCCTATGTTTTGACCTCTATAACATTTGAATGAAGCAAGCAATAAGGTAAACACAGGTTAGGTGCTATTTGTTATTAAAATATCATAATTGTAGATGCTGTGTTTCCACACTATTAAATTGAAGTGTCTAGAGGCAGTTTTCTGTCAAAGTGGCACAAAGGCCACATACCCAGTGAAGAGACCACTTCTTATATTAATCAAAAGGATTAGGCAGTACCCCTCCTATTGCTACAATTAACATCAACTTTGAAACTAAATGCTATAAGGATTATTAGTGCTAGTCAGTCCCCAACTTATGTACAATAAAACTTGAAAAATGCCTTTCTTGAACCATTATCCACTGGAAATCAGACCATTGTTGGGCATGTTGTGACCATGATGGGCATGGTTTTCACTCAATGATTTAAGGAGTAGATAACAAGCCTTTCTTTCAAAAGAAACTGGTAGACTTTTTCCAAGGAGCCTAAAATAGTACTGAATCAGAAATTGCACATGATTATAAAGGACATTAGTAACAAAAATTCTTCAAAATGCACAAAAATCAAGATTGTATTTCTCATTTAAAAAAAATGGACTTACAAATCCAGCTAGACTAAGGCATGTACACTGGTACCGATAAAAGCTCTCCACACACGGACTCAAGAACAGATAATTGCTTCGGGAATAATAATAAGAATAGTCATACCATGAGTGTAGGGGGAAAGTGAGGGGAGAAAGGGGGAACGAATCACAATGATTGAAATATAACCACTCCAGTCCCACCACCCCTTGGGAGGAGGGAACAAACAACAAAAATAAGTGGGTGAAGGGATACAGTGCTTGGTGTAAGATATGAAAATAGTAATAATTTATAGATTATCAAGGGTTCATGGGGGCGGGGGAGGAAGGAAAAAAAATGAGGAGTTCATACCAGGGGCTCAAGTAGAAAGAAAATGTTTTGAAAAGGATGATGGCAAATATATTCAGATGTGCTTGACACAATAAATATATGTATGGATTGTTATAACAGCCATAAGACTCCCCCAATAAAGTGACTTTTAAAAAGAAAGAACATGAAAATATTAGATGCTTTAGACAGTATAAAAATTATTATTATTGAAATCAAAGCCTTCCCCAAAAGAATTCAGGGAATACCTAGGAATAACGCTATTTTGTATGAGAAAAACATGCTTTATTTTTGCAATGCAATGCTTAAAAAGCTGATCTGAGAAGTCATACAAAGGTGAATTAATTTCAGTCACTTAGATAGAGAAACTAACAAGAATATCCTAGCAAGCCGAAATAATGAACTTATATGAATCGCTAGGAAATAAGTGGCAAAAAACCACCTCTTCTACCAAACAAGCATTAACTAGAGGAGGACTGTGCAAACTTGGTGCTCTATAAGAATTCCAGCAAATTAAACACCACCACCCTCCCCCAAAATAATAATAATGATATCTACCTTCTAGAAGCTTATAAAATTATAATTAATATACCAGGAAGCTAATGTTTAGTTAGCCAGGAATTATAATGTTAAGTGAAAAAATAGGGAAGAGGTTTGTTAAAGATCTGGTATATAGTATATGAAATTGCTGCTGTTATTTTTACTATTAAAAAAATCAGGGCCAAAATAAAAATAGGAGATAAAAGACTTTTCATATAATTCCATGTTAATAAAGTATTAAAAGTTAAATAATAGATTTACTAAAAGTAACAATGCAATTCCAATGTCTTAAAAAGTACCTTTTATTGAAATGTATAATATTAAATTCAATTCTGAAAGCATGAACACAGCACTTTGGCCAAAGTACATGAATGTCCAATAAAGCATAAGAAATATAAAATTACTTTAAGATATCCAGAAAGATGCCAAGTAAAGCAAATGTTTTCTGTTATAATGGAAGATTTAGCATTTGGCATACACCAAAAACAAATTATAAAATTATCTCATTAAATATGTGATTCAATTTGTTTATAGCATTTTTTCCGTATTTTAATCTAGCATGTTCTTTGGCCAAATAATGGATAAATGGTGACCACGGCCAAATGTAAACACTTTTGTTATTTTGTAATTCCGGTGACGTGAAAATTAATATGGCTCTTCTATCCATGTCTCTAATTCCCACCAAATGATTGGGTAGGACCATGCAAACAAGGTGGGTGAAATACTAATAGAGGGGATTGGTGAGTTTCGGTTGCCACTCCCCTTGCTATAGGAATGAACCATTTCCGAAGCGGAGAGAAAAATCGCATGACCATCAAGGGAGAAGAACCATTAGTGAAACAAACTACAGTCTCTTTCTGAAGTAGTGGAGGATGAGACCAGAGGCACTACACGCTGCAGCATGGTGACCAGGAAACAAAACAACAAAGCCAGGTCAAGAGCCCAGGCTGAGACAAGGAGACCATGAGACAGAACTGAAGGGGGCTAAGACTGAGGCGGGAGGGAGAGCAGCAGGCAGAAGCAGAGGCCAAGGGACCATCTAGCTGAAAGGCTGAGGAATAAAGAAGGGCAACGGATTACGTGCCTCTTTAAAATTAAAGACGCAAACAGTTACCCAAGTAATTATAGATTATATCCACTAAAAAGATGAACATCGTTAAGTATCCCCCTACTTTATCCTCAGACTCTGATCTCTTGCTTGTTGTAAATACAGAACTCAAAACCTATGAACTTAAATATGCTTTCATAGTAAAACCCCTAAATTCTCTGTATTCATGCTAGTAATAATAATAGTAATAAAAGCTGAGTCTGATCGCATCACTGGAGCTACAAGAAACACAAAGAACAGAGAAACACACTGAACTCTGCCAAGTGAATGTATCCGGAAAAATCTAAACTGTAGGACACTCTGTGGGACAAACAATCCGATTTCTCCCACAATTAAGTTTCAATGAAAAAAAGCATGTATGGGCAAGCTCACATCTATATGTTAAAAAAAAAAAAAACTTTAAAAACTACAATGGACAGACTTTATTTAAATCATGTTTTAACCAACAAACTGTTTCAAATCCCTGAGATCATTTGATCAAGTGGAAGGTAAACTAGATTATTTAATGACAGAGGGGATTTGTCCTTAGGTTTTTTATGTATGATAATAGCATCTTTAGTTTTAGCAGGCACATTAAAATATCTGTGTGAAATGACATGATATCTAGGACTTATTTTGGAACAAGACAAAAAAGAAGCCAGATATTTTTAGTAGAATATCCAAGAAATAAGATAGCATGAATTGATAAGCTAAGTAATGAATACATGATCCATTACATTATTCTATTTGGGTATGTTTTAAATTCTTCATATAAAATGTGTTAAAAATAAAAAGAGTTTTGAAAATTGTTATTGGATCACCAGACAGATTACATTTATTACACTCCCTTCATGTAAAATTTACCTAAACATATACTACAGTTTATTTTTAAACATCCAATTTGATTCTTAAAATATTAGGAGTAAGAGTTGAGCCCCAGTGGTGTAGTGGTTGTGTTCAGGTCTGCGGCCCACTGGGTTGGCGGTTCAAATCCAGCAGCATCTCTCCAGGAGCAAGACTAGGCCTTCTACTCCCACCAGAGGGCAGTGATGCCCCCCCAAAAAATATTAGGAGTCAATTTAAAGAAATGTGCAACTCAGACTCCTTGGGAAATATTTCCATCTGACAAGCTTTACAATAAAAATACTGTACATGCTGCCCTAGTGAATTCTACTGTGTCACCCTGTATCAAAGATGTGACAGCTAAAAATATGCCATCTAATCAACTGAAAATTTTGTTATCTAGTAATAGATAAAATTTTGTTATTAATAGATAGCAAAGTTTTCAGAAATTATTTCGATATTTATTGGTGCTACATTAATAACTTATTCTTTTTTCCTGATTTTGTTTATTTTTTAATCATTTTATTGGGAGATCACAGCTCTAATCATAATATATACATACATACTTTGTGTCAGTATTTACATCTTTTGAGGGGAAGGGGGCTCGTACAATTCTCATCACAAAACATATACACATCCATTGCATCAAGCACATTTGTACATTCTCAAAACATTTTTTTTCTACTTGAATCCTTGGTATCAGCTCCTCATTTTTCCCCTCCCTCCCCACAATAACATTCTTAAAGGCAAAATCTGTGGAAAATTGTTCAATATTTGAGTCACTCCATAGTCATATTCAATTGCCGAATGTCACCATCACCGTAAAGAAACTAAAAGTAATTAGAAAGTTGCTATTTCCCCAAATTTCTCATCTTTGACATATTGTTAAAATCATGCAATCTTAGATTTGTGACCTAGCCAATAGGAATTAAACACCTGTTCCAATCCCCGACACACAGTCATTAAGGAACCCTAACTCATAAGGCCAAATTCATTGAACATGACCTAATTTGTACACCTGGAGGACATTTTGCCTTAGTTGCTTAAACACACACACACACACACACACACACACACACACACACACAATTTGCTGCTGTGCTGCCATGTTAAGCGAGCTCACTCACCTAACTTTTAGAGAGCATTTTTCTGGTCACTCTACATAAATTCTCCAGACTTGTAGCAACAATGCTCTGGTGATCCTCACTCACTGCTATTCCCAGCCCAAAGGCTCTGGGAAAGAGGATTCCAATGTCAGGAACCAAAGGAGAGGACGATGGGCCTACATTACACCAAATGTATGCTTCAATCTCTACGTTGGATTTAGAGGTGAGCATCTGCCTGGAGTGAGGACAATTAAGACCAAAGAATCTCAATTCTGAGACTTTTATTTGCATTATAAAGGATATAGATTCTCGTTTCTACTAGATTTGATATTATGATTGATTTCAGCCTGGAATTAATTCAGCAAAGTAGAAATCAAAACTGAAAAATGGAAAGCAGGTCAGATTTGATTCCAGCAGCCCCCAAACCTATATATAACAGTTGAAAATTTTAACTTTAAATTAAAAAGCCAAGGATTTCTCTTTGATTTAAGCTACATATTGTCAGGCCTTGGAATTTGACAGTTTCAGTTATGACTTCTCATTCAAAGAATGCATGGACTTCAGAAAATTACTTAATTCTGTTAACCTCAGTTATTTCACAGTGCTCTATGACATAGTTATGAATGTGATGATATGAATGTTCCATCAGGATTATGAGTCATCACTTCAGGAAATACTATATTAAAGCCGTAATATCCAACACCGAGCAGGAGGTTTTGCACTTTCAGCTTAACCATATTATAAAGTAAATGACATTTCCTTTAAATAGCACTTATATGCAGAGCACTGCATCATTTTTAAAAGTCAACAATTCATATACATTTCATTTAAACTTTTCTATTTCAATCGCCTCAATGTGCCATCACTTCCCCTGTTCTCTCCCTGCTTCCTGTCTTCCTTCCTTCGTACCTCTGTGAACTTCAGCCTGGGGTAAACGATGCCCTTTTGATGCTCGGTGGTTGGTTATTTTACCACAGTGGAGAGGACCACCTCTAGACCTGCAGGCTGACTAAAAGCCATTGTCTGGGGGATCCCATCTCTATGCAACCGGCAAGCCTGGTTCTCTTTCGATTTTCAGTTTTTTTAAGTCATTTTATGGGGGCTCTTACATTTCATACATCAATTGTATCAAACATATCTGTATGTGTTGCCATCATTTCCACAACATTTTGACTTGAGACATTACTATAAGCTATTTTTTTAATCATCTTATTGGGGGCTCAAACAACTCCTATCACGATCAATACATATGTCAATTGTACGAAGACCACATTTGCACATCTGTTGCCATCATCATTCTCAAAACATCCTCCTTCTACCTAGGCCCTGGTAATGATTTGTAACTTTGTTGAACATCTTTCCCACTTCATCTATTAACTGGGAGCCCTGGTGGTGTAGAAGCAGCATTGGGCTGTGCTCCGCATGGGCAACAGTTCAAAACCACCAGCATCTCTGCAGAACGACTGGGCTCTCTACTCCCACCAAGATACAGCAGTGACTCATGTGTGGTGAATTGCTTTGTTTTAAATCTATAACCTGCTAATATGATCCTTGATATGGCACCGTCTAAATTTTCCTGGTCTCAGGGTTGTATAGGCGGATATGTACATGATCCAGTAGTCCAAAGACTAATTGTTTCTTGATGTCCATCGGTTTTCATCACTCTTCTTCCTTCCAGTCAGAAAAACGTGAACGGCTGTACCTTAGGTGGCTGCTCATGAGCTTTTAAGACTCAGTTTCGTATTGTTGTTGGGTTTTTTGGTGGTCTTGTTTACTTCTTGGTTATGTTTTATATGATTTTCTGTATATGAAATTCTATAGAGGCAGTTACTGGTTTAATAATTATTGAAGGGAATGACAGGAGGAGGATGGGGAGAAATGGGGAGCCAACAACATGGAGCACAAGAAGAAAATGTTCTGAAATTGACGGTGGTTGTGTCGGGCAGGGTTCTCTTAGAGAAATAAAACCAGGAAACTAGAATTCTCTTTATATATTTATATAGAGAGACGGGTATATAAGACAAGGAAGAAAG
This sequence comes from Nesogale talazaci, assembly GCA_004026705.1. NCBI lineage: Eukaryota > Metazoa > Chordata > Mammalia > Afrosoricida > Tenrecidae > Nesogale > Nesogale talazaci. The sequence continues at coordinate 127,524 of PVJH01002783.1, forward strand.
AGTTAACTATCTATAAAACAGTACAAATTGCTCGGTGCAACTCACTTGCGTGAGACAGCTAGAAGACCAGCAGTCCTTCAAGTCTTGAGGGCCGCTGAGTAGTCCTCTGTAGAGCAATCCAGGCCATCTGGTCACAGGCAGCAAACGGCAGAGCAGGTCACCAACAGTCAGCCAGATGACAGAGCCCGACAGTCCCCAGCTCAAGAGATGTATATCCCAGGAGCATGGTGAAGTGGGGCTTGAAGGATCCTCAACTCACAGCTTCACATTCCACAATTAGGTGTCCCACAGGTAGTGTTGCTTGGAGGTTGAGGCACAGGATGAACAAGGGAGCTACCTGGTCTGAAGATCCGAAAGCAAGAGCCCAAGGACGGGGCTCGCCAAGCCTTTTCTATCTCCACCCTTCAATTAATCGCGTATGTTCATTGGCCATGTCATCACAACAGACCTACCTATCATCTTTGGCCATGTTGGCACCACAGGCTTACCAATAACAGTGGTGGTGATTGCACACAACTCTTCTTAGCATAGCTGAACGATTAAATTGTTTGATATGTGAAGTATATCAAATAAAACTTCTTTAAAAAATACCCCAGTTGTTACCCTAGCATGATGTGGCTCCTGGTCTTAGTGAGCTATGTTAAGCTAATAGACTTTGGCATGTCCCAAGACTATGGTTCTGGTTTCCCTAGGCCCAGTAACTTGTTCTCTCAAGGATTTAGGTTATGCCTAACAAATAGTCATAACAGTGCTTCCGTCCGATCCACTTCATGGAACGCTCACTGTCATCAAGTCAGTGCTGACTCCTAGCCACACCCTGTAGGGTTCCAAGAGTGGAACTGTTTATGAGAATGCAAAGCCAAGTCTTTCTCTTGCGGAGCTGATGGTGGTTTTGAACTGACGACCATTCAGATCACAGCCCAATGCTACAGGCAGATTACCCAATGAGCCTGACAAACGGGCTTGTTTTTGATTGCTTACTAATCTACTGTGTTGTGACCGCTAGGGGACATTGTCAGAGAAGGTAACACCAGACTGACTGGCTCAAAGTCTAATGAACCACAATATTGCAGTTAAAATGCCATGAGAAAACCACATGACTCAAAGCACCATTGTGACTGAGTAATGGCAGCTCTGACAGCTGCTCCTTCTGCTTTCAAGTCAAGGTCCATCCACCCACCGCTAAGAACCGAGAGGACAGTGTAGAAGCGCCCCTGTGATTATGGAGACTGTAACTCTTTCAGATGTAAAAAGGCCTGTCTTTTGCCCAGGGAGCAGCTGATGGCTGTGAACTACTAACCTGGTGTATCCAAGGGCAACTTGCCACCACGGCTCCAGGAGGGCTCCCTAAGGGCTCTTTAGAAGATTCAAAAGGTAAGTTAGCATAGAGGTCTAGCCTGGGAGCTATATTGATATATGTAGAGCAAGTTTATGAAAAATGTTGTTTTAACTACAGGGATATTTTTAGAATAAATATCTGCACCAAAATGTTACCCTCTCTGACAATGTCCCCTGGTGGTCACAACACCCTCCTAAAAACACTAATGATGCCACTGCCCTAAAGACACTAGAAAGAAAAGTAATAATATTAGTGTCCATTCTAAACAATGGCTCAGGACTTGATTACATGCTAAAATATGTTTTTGTAAATTTTAAAAATCAAGAATTAAGCTAATGTTTTTTTCCTCAAAGCTCACTAGCTTACACCTCAATATATTGGCAAAGTCTCTCTAATGGTATTTACATTTTAAAAATGTACCACATTATCTTCTACTACTGATTAATACATTAAGAGAAAGGGTAGGTCCTGATGAACATCTATAAGCAAGTTGGTTGCCTCATATTTATTAAGATATTAAAAGAAACAAATGTTGCTTCTGACCATGGTTCCTTTCATCTGCTTTTCACAATGCCAGCACAGCAGAATAAGGTGGACAAGGGATTATATTGCCATGTAAGAACATCAATCACTTCCCCCAGAAAATGAACGAGAGGCCAAGTCCATGGTGTTTCATCTGTTTGTTCTGCCTTCTTTTTTAACGCTCTCCTAGAACTGCTGAGAGGACTTTTACATAAAGAATGTTATTTAAAACTTTCATTTACAAGTATGTGAAACAGGTATAGTAGTGCTGGTTCTCATGACTCAAGAGAAAGGCTTCAAATGTCCCTTTATTTTGCATCAAGTGGTTATTTTTTTTTTGTTATGTTACAGTGATATTCAGATGAGAGACAACTGAATATATCAACCTAACTTGCTGCTTATTCAACAGATTTTTTTCTGAGATACAATTTTCAGTCATAACCAAGACAAATTTCATCACTTTATGTTGGGCCACCAGACGTTCTCAGAGCACAAACTTTTGGTTCCCTAAAGTAATATGTAAGTCATGACCTGAACCAATCTTAACAATGTCTTTTTGTTTTTTGTCACAAATGAAGAGGTTGATTTCTAAACAGGTTTTTGTTATTACTGCATTTGCAGATAAGTATCACAGCATAACTAATTTATAAAGTTAGACAAAACAGCCATGCTATCCTTTTTTAAAATTAAATTTGCTAAACCCACATATGGAAGTTAGTCCTTATCACTTTGAATAAGAATCTACCAACAAATTACCAAGTTATCAATAAATGTTTAAACTTTTAACTTTTCAAGTGTTTCAAAGTTTAGACAGATGTTATCCTAGTTCTCTGAGCAGCTGTTCATTTGGAAATAGTCCTTATTTATTGATATACTGCATTTAGTGCTAGGGTCACATTTCTTAAACAGGAACTTGGCAACTTCGTAATTTTACGGCAAATATTGACATGCCCCAGCATGTCTTCACGCTGGGTGTCTTCAACAATGGCCGCATCTTATTTCTTCCCATTTGTTTCCGTTACAGTTGAACAACGTCCTTCCTTAGTCAATAAAAACCTCATTAACTGTCCAGATTGAATTACAAGTTAACTAATAGCCTCCTCTCACACAAAGAGCAGATTGAGTTCTTTGCTTCTTTCAATACTTTGAGCATTTCTACAGAGCTTATAAAGCTCAGGAAATGAGGCACAAAGTACTTGTTCTCCAAAAAACATTTGTACTTGATCACTAGATAATCTCAAATCTCATTATCATTTTCAACCTCACCATTAATTAATACCAAAGCCTTTTCAGGATTTCTAAAGTTGAGTAAAGTCTTCTTTGGTTCAGTCCTAAATCTAGACTGAGTTATAATAAGTGGGTTGATAGGCTACAAAAATGATGGTATTCAAAGCCTCAAGCCAGAGCCAACAATTGCTTCTGCCTCAATCTCATTACTATTGAGTTTAATCTCACTCATAATGACCCTAAGGACAGAACAGAACTGCCCCTATGGATTTCTAAGGCTGTAAATCTTTAAGGGAGGAAAAAGTCTCATATTTATCCCTCACAGCAGCTAGTGGACTTGAATTGTCGACCGTGTGTGCTGTCCAGACACCACCACAAGGGCTTCCGGGTATGACAGTCAAAGAGTAGTTGAAATTCAGAATGCAAATCATATGATGTAGTGAGGATTTTAGCTTATTATCTAGGATTCAATAATATATGTAAATCTAATTTTGACACTAAGTACCGTACAAACTCAAGTATAAGCTGATCTGAATAGAGAGAAAATACTTATGATATCCTGTTAGCACTCTGGGGTTTCCCAGTAGCACACAAGCAAAATTAAATTTAAAGTTAATAGTAGGGGGCTGAGCCCTGGTGGCTAAGTGGTTGAGTAAGGGACTGTGGTCCGCGGGCTTGGCGGTTCAAATCCGGCTCTCAGGAGCAGGGAAGGGTAGCTCCCACGACCACCAGAGGGCAGTGATGACTTCCTCCTCCCCCAACAAAAAAAAAAAAAAAGAAAGTTAATAGCAGGACTAGCCTCTAGCAAAAACATGAGAGGTTTCAGACTCTTTACTGGGATTTGTTTTGGGTCACAGAAATCAAAATAAGCAGTATGCTTCTCCCCTTTATAAGCTCAAACATCACCAACATTAAAAATGTGCTGATAACAAGAGTCTCCTCTTCCAATGATTCCAACCAGTCTTAGGCAATGGAATTTAAGAAAAAAAAAGGACAAGCCTCAATTGCTTATCAGCGCTTGCCATTTCAAAAGCAACCAGGAACAAATTTAAATGCATTAACCAGCAATAGCAGTGCAAATTCAAATTTGAATTATGGCACTGAAAAAGAATATTGAAAGTACAATGGGGCTGAGCCCCAGTGGCATAGTGGTTGTGCGCGGGACTGCGGCCCACTGGGACAGAGGTTCAATTCCAGCAGTGGGGCTGGGCCTCCTACTCCCACCACCGGAGAGCAGTGATGCCAAAAAAAAAAAAAAAAAAATTAAGTACGATGGGCTTCCATAGAACAAACAAACAAATTTGTGTTGAAAGAAATATAGCCAGAATGCTCATTACATGCAAAGATGGCTATACTTCATCTCAAGTATTTTGGACATTATCAGAAGGGCCTTAACTTTGGAAAAGAATATCATGCTTGGGAAATAGAGGGCCAGCAAAAAAAAAAACAGAGGAAGATCATCAAGGAGATGAACTGGCTCCATGGTTATGGATTTGGCTTCTAACTGAAAGTCAAAAGCAAGAACCTAACAAAAAAGATGTGGCAATCAGCTTCATAAACATTACAGTCTTGAAATGACTTTTTAGATAAGGTTCTAATCCCTAAAAGGTACAGAAAACTTCAATACCTCAACAAGAAAAAGGCAGTCTAATTGAAAAATGGGCAGAGAACACAAACAGACACTTGACCAAAGAAGACTTTCTGGTAGCCAGCAAGCACATGCGTGAAACCTTCATTACAATTAGGGAAATGCAAATCAAAATAAGATATCATCTTACTGCAGCTTTAAAAAGAGGTTTGAAAAAGTGGAAAACAAATTCTACAGAGGGAGTGGAGAGACTGGAATTCTCACACCCTGCGGTTGGACTTGTAAAACTGGACAACCACTGTGGGAAACAATATGGCACTGCAAGCCTTCACTCAATTCACAATAGAATGTTAAAACACATACACACTCATAGCCTTAGGAACCCTGTGGTGAATATGCCCCTTTTTAATAAATTCAAGCAGATGCTGCCCAATTCAATTCAAATCCACTTATAACAAATATACTATTTTACTAATTTTTGTTGTTACTATGTATATTTAGAACCTAAATACAATTTTAACAGATTTATTGGCATTTAATACATAAATCACACAATTTAATAGTTGAATTCAAACTTAAATACAATTTGCAAACATCTTTGAAGTATAAGATGTTTAAGAATAGAATAGTGTATAAGAATAGAATAAGAATAGTGTATAAGAATAAACTGGTGTATAAGAATAGAATAAGTTAAAGAATATAGGGAGATAAGTTAGAAATCTCAATGGAATAGAAGAGAAAAATAATAAAGTCTAATAGAAATACAAGAAAGAGAATTTTTGTAAACTCATAGGCAAACACAGTAGAAAATGGCCACATTATAGATCAAGAAGGTCAACAGATTTTGCTGATGGATTTGGGAGAATATAAGAGAAAATAGAGAATCAGGGAAAATTCCAAAGATTAACTTTGAGTAACTAGTTGTATAAGGTTGCCATCAACTGATAGGAAAATATGGGAGATGTTTGGGGAAATAGGGAGAGTTTATTTGATTTGAGATGTCTTTTAGAAGTAAAGGAAATGCAAGAGTAGACAACTGGATATGCAAGTCTAGAGTTCAGAAAGAATGAAGACTAGGAATAAAAATTTAGGAGTAACAAGTGTTCACTTGGTACCAAAACACAGGAAATTATATGATATGTCAAGAAGAAATATTAAGAGGAAAAGAATGGAACCAAAGACCAATATTAAAACATTTCAACACAAAGAAATCCGGAATAATAGAAGGATCCAACAGAGGAGATAGGTAAGAAGCAACATATGAAGTAGAAAGAAAACCATTGTGTCATGGAAATCAAGTGAAGAAAATAGAATGAAACCTGTGAGAGCCAGAAATCAACAAAACACTCATTACTGCTAATGAGTGTTAATAATCCATCAATTCTGATTCATAGCAACCATATAGGACAGAGTAAAGCAGCCTTTTGGATTTCTAAGGCTGTCAATCTTCATAGGAGCAAAAGACTGATCTTTTTCCTGGGGATCATTGGTGGTTTCAAACTGCATACCTTATTGTCTGAAGTCGAAAGCATAATCCACTAGGCCACAAGGGCCCCTTCACCACTCAATAAGACTGCCTGATATATGTGGGTCTTATGACTTCCACCTTTGATTGGATGCCATTGGCACACTGCTATTTCTCTTAGTGACAAGTATCTGAGCTTTGCTTTCTGCCTAAAACAGTTCAATGAAGTAAACATACTTGGGATAGCTCTTCTTTCCAAAGTTTTTGTAACCCCCACAAATGAGTGAGGGGAAGTGTGCAAATCAGGTGGTGTTGTCACTGTTGAGTTCCACGGGCTCCGATCCATAACAATGATGTTAAACACAATGAAAGGCACCATCCTCTGTCATCTTCACAATTTCCCCTATGCCTTGGCCCACTGATGCAGCCAGGGTGAATCCATCTTGTGGAAAGACTCCCTCTCTTTCTATGTCCCTCCACTGTACCTAGCCTGATGGCACTCTCCAGAGACTGGTCTCTTCTCGCAACATGTCCAAAATACATATGATGAAGTCTTGTCATCCTTGCCTTTAAAGGATATTCTGGGCCTTCCCTCTTCTAATAGAGATCTGTTTGTCTTCGTAGCAATGGGACTTTCAATATTATTTTCTAGCCACATTCAAATGCATCAATTCTTCTTCAGTCTTCCTTTTTCGATGTCCAACTTTTACATGCACATGAAGCAATGGAAAATAACATGACAAATACAGTATAGAAGACTGACAGGACTTGTTGGTTTTGTTCTTCTGCTGGGTACAAAGTGAGACACTTCAAAAACTGGGACAGAGAAACCCAGTACCATAAAGTAAGAAGGGCTACAAAACAGAGTACATCCAAGATCCCTGCCTTGTAAATGATGGCAGTAGCAGGGGCACCAGAGGAGGAAGCCATGAAGCCATGAGCCACAGCAGTAAGCTTGCTAGTCTATGGAATAAGTAAAAGTAAGTGCCTTCGGGAAGAAGGTTGGAAAGGGTGGGATGCTATTTGAACATTTATCTGGGGTCAAGAAGCTTTGTAACACCAAAAAAGGGCAGAAGCTAAGGGACCACATGTGAGTGGCCAAAACCACAGAGGCATGCCTATTTGCAGGCCTGACAAGTACTACTACACACAAAATAACCGTATCCTTACCATATCTAAACATAACCTGTAATCTCTTAATTTCCCTAATAAACCTGAAAACAGAGAGTATTGTCTGTGAGTTCTGTGTGGCCACTTGCGATACAGTGAAATTTCTTAATATGGCTCTTCTATTCATGTCTCGGTTACTCCCACCATGACTGATAAAACTAAACAAATAGGGCATGTCTGTTGCCCTTAAAAGAGGACACAGGTCAGTGTTAGTGAACACTGCCCTAATGACAAGTTTCAACCACGTATGTCAGGAGAGGAAAAATATCTGCACCATTGGAAAAAGATCCCTCAGTGCAAATCAGTGCAAGTTCAAGATTTCTGTCTAAAAAAATAGAAAGTGAGATCAGAGATACTAGAGGCTGAGACAAAGAGATCCTGAGACAGAACAGAAGAGCAGTGCCAAAACTAAGAGATGGTGTAGCCAAGCAGAGGGCTGCCTTCCTGGTCCATAGAAGCAGGGGACAAGGGACCATGTGGCTGAGAGGATGAGCACTAAAGAGACCTGCCTGAGGAGACTTGAGGAGGTGTTGCTGTGGGCCAATAAGCACATCTTTCCTGTTTACTAATCCTGGCTTGTGGTAACCTATTCACTCTTCTAACAAACTCCTTTAATTGCACATATTTTCTCTCAGTGGTTGGTAGCCTTTGGAATAAATCATCCAACCACATTAAAGAAGTTGAGTGGGAGGAGGAACTGTCAGGACAATGATTGAGTCGTGTCTCATCTGTGTCTTGCGGCAACAGGAAAACCAGAGGAGCTCAGGAATAACCCCATACCTCTTCTACACCACTGACAGCAATTATTGAACCCCAACGATAAGTCGAGTGCTGTAGGAGGGACAGTAGGTGCCTAAGTGGTGTAAACCAGGTTGGAGGGCGGAGGCATGTTGGACCTCTGTACCTGTGGCAGTCATGTGCTTATGTTAATTTCATGATTGAGATGTAGGGGTGTAGTCTAGCCTGTTAATCTGGAGAGAGCCAATGAATCGCCAATGAGGCCTCTATGTGGGCATGGCTTTCTCCTGAGACTTCTGGGAAATCTCGCGATATTTCCCTCGTGGAGGTGAGAAGCTATATTCCCATTTGTTGGAAGTTAAGTCTCAGAGACAACGAACTACAGACAAGACAAGATGGCAGCGTCCCAGAAGCTGGAGAAGCTGGAGAAGAAGCCACACAGCTTTACCCTGATGGAAACTGACCTCTGAAGCTGGAGAAGCAACGTGAAAACCCCTGCCAGTGCTGAGTTGCTTCTACCACCACCAGATGTTGTTGCTGGGCCCTAAATTCTGGAAGCAAGGAGCCATGGGGAGACCCCTGCCAGAGCCAGGATTCTGCACCCACTGGCCTGTGACTTCGTGAGTTGGAAGGAGACTTTATAGACTGATATCGGGCATATGGGTTAATATCAGATTATGACTTTGAACTGGACTGGGTTGGGATGTTTTCTTAATGTCCTATTCCTCTTGTATATACCGTACCCTTACAGCCATATGCATGCCTATGAATTTTGTTTCTCTAGTCTACCTGGACTAGCACAGTGCCTCATGGGAACTGGCCTTGGGCTGGTAAAGAGTTGGATTTTCCTTTTACCTGGAGCAGTTGAAGGGGGTCAATGTGGCCTCCACACCAGTTTTCTGACACAGTATGTTAGTCTGGTCAGACTAGAGAAAGAAATTCATGGGCACTCAGATGTATATAAGGAAGAGGTTTATATGCCAGATCAATTGAATATTGAGAAAACATCCCAGCCCAGCCCAGAGCAAGTCCTTAAGTCCCATATTAGCCCAGATGTCTGATATCAATCTATAAAGTCCTCTTCAGACTCACAAAACACATGCAATGAAGCTGAATGTAGGATAATCGCAGGCCAGTGGGTACAAAGTCATTTGATCCAGTAGCATTGTAAGCATCTCAGAGCTGATAGGGGTCTCCACAGGGCTCCTTTATTTCCCAGGGTACAGGGTCTATCAGCGTGGTACTGTGTGTCTTGTCAGTACAGTCCCCAAGGGAGTGAGCCAAGAAAGAGTCTGTCTCCCACCTCCAAGGAGGAAATCGAGGAGTTCCCAGAATTCTCAGAAGGCCACGCCCATACAGCAGCTTCACTGGCTATGATCTGATTGATAGGCTTGACTCCGTCCCTTCACTCTCAATCCTCTCAATTGATACCAGTTATATAATTGCCACACACACATTCTAGTTTTTGTTGCTTGTAGGACTTACCAAGGACGGGGGAGTGATCATCTGTGTCAAATTTGGCATTCAAATACCTTGAGAACTAACAATAAGCAACACCAAGTGACACTTAAAAGAGTAGTTTGAGATGAGTGTGCTGTGCTCATCATATTAGTGTATGTTCACAATTTAGAAAAAGAAAAATAGGGATATGGAAACAAGACAACTCATTAAACTCCTTAGAGGATTTCTGTTGCAGACGCTGCAAGTAAAATAGGGTTACCGCTATGTTGAGGAAAAGAGCACACAAGCCAAACAAAACTTTTGTGGATTCTAATTTTAAAACCATGGAGAAAAAAAGAGGAAAAAAAACATGGAGAAATATAGTGAATGAAAAAGATAAAAATAAAACCACCACCAACAAAAAGAATCTTAACTTCAAGCTGGCTTAGGACCAGAAAAATAAACAGTTGAGCAGGCAAAACCTTTCAATACAGGTGTTTGTTAATGAGGATTCTTTGGGCAATGTTCAACCACAACCACATCTGTGAACCCTGAATGTTCGATTTCTTTTTAAAGGAAAGCAGGTATTCTTTTATTACTTCCTACAATGGCTTTAAAGACCTTCAGTTGAAGGACAATGTTGCATCAGGTTTGGATGAAAGCTTATTAACAATATTTGATATGTGTATGACACCTTTCTTGTTGAAAGTGAGAAAGACTTGAATGACTTGCTGATGAAGATCAAGGATTTCAGCTGTCGGTATGGACCACAAATCCTCACAACTGTACCAATAAGTATCATATACACTTGAGTATCAGCTGACCTGAATATCAGCTGAAGCACCTAATTTTACCACAAAAACGGCATAAAAATGTGCTGAAAAACTCGGCTTGTTGTCAATGAGTTTTGTCTTGCTTGGGTCTACAATCAAAGCTCACGGAAGCAGCCGTTGAGATAAACAGTTGTATTACATTAGGTAAATCTGCTGCATGAGACCTTTTTAGGGTTTTGAAAAGCAAGGATGTTATTTTAAGGACAAAGTTGCACCTGACCCAATCCATAGCATTTTTCATTGCCTCATAGGCATGTGAAAATTGGACACATGAAAACTGAATAAGGAAGATAGAAAATTTGATGCATTTGAATTTTGGTGCTGGCAAAGAATATTGAAAGTACCCTGGACTACCAAAAGGACAAACAAGTCTGCTATGGAAGAAGTACAGCGACAGTGCTGCTCAGAGGCATGGATGGCAAGGCTTTGACTTACACACTTTGAGCATACTGTCAGGAGAGACCAGTGCCTGGAGCAGGTCATCATGCTTGGCAATGTGGACAGGGGTGTCTAAAAAGAAGATCCTTAATGAGATGGACTGACAGAGTGGCTGGCAACAATGGGCTCAGACACCATGGAAAGATGGTGCAGGGCTGTGCAGTGTTTCGCTGGGTTGTGCAAAGGGTCGGAACCAATTTGATGACACCTACCAACAACAAAAACAAGATGAAATTCTTGCTACCTTGGACTACAGGTGGGATACAGGCAGGTGAGACAGAGGGCATGGCTCTTGGCAGGGGCTCTTGACTTTTGTCCTACAGTCAGAGGGGTGTTGGCTGCTGGAGGGCTAAGGAACCCAGGTTGCCCAGGCTGCTCAGGTGGCTGGAACAAAGGGAGGTGGCGGCCAATCTCTGCTCCCTCATCCTTCAGTTTTTCTCACTCTGCTTCTGTTGCCCCCATTTCCGGCTCCAACAACAGCCTTAGCAGTGGAGTCAGCAGAAAGGACACCCACAAGTGGGTTCTCATCTGTTTTTTCCCTGTTTGTTTTCATCTAGATTTAATAAGGTATTTGTCCAATGTCCTACTTCACGATGTATTGTGGATATTAAAGAGACACACATCTATCTTAGGAGGCTTCAAAGAATTTGTGCAAAAGTGGAACTAAAAGATAATGAAATTTTCCCATGAGCTTTCTAAAGGTTTCATACATACAAATGTATTAAAAAGGTCAAGCATATATGGGTAAACCCATCGTGAACAATACTATCATTAATCCTGGACTCAAGGAGGAAGAGAACTAGAGAGAAGGTGGTATGTTTGTTGGTGGCAAATACAAATACGTACACTCATCTTTCTATCCTCATCCCTTCCTTGAAGCGTTTAAGTTAGCGGGGAAAAAACAGACCCAGAATAACAAGCAAGACTTATTGAGTGCCTCGAGCTCCCACTCACTCTCCATGCCATCCAGTAGATGGCAACTCGTAGCACCTCTATAGGTCATGGACGAATTGCCTCTGTGAGTTTCCAAGACTGTAGCCCTTTATGGGGATAGAAGGCTTGTCTTTCTCCAAAGGACCGGCTGTACTGAGAACCTGTTGCATGTTAAGCACTTGGATAGATGAATTCTTGTGTTAGCTCCTTTAATCCTTACAACACTCTACATTCATGCACAGAAAAACAGAATGATGTACTAAGTTTGACAAATAACCCTAGGAACCCATAAAGTCAACCGGGGTCATATGCTTCAAGATGAGAAAGACCATCGAGTTTTTTAAAAGGGCTGGTCATTGGATATGGTTTGGGTTTTTGTTGCTGTTTGCCTCCAAGTGGGTTGTAATCCACAGTGACCCTATGGTCATCAGAACAAGACACTAGCTGGCCCTGCATCTCCTCACAATGGTTGCCATGGTTGAGCCCTTTGTTGCAGCCACTGTGTCAGTCCGTCTAGCTGAGGATCTTCTTCTTTTTTACTGACCTTCTTTGCAACTTGAGTTTTTAGGAGGAAAGTACTTAAAATTGGTTTGACATGAGTATCCAGAGCAGAGCTACAGAAAGACTATTGAACTAGTTAAAATGCTACACATTAGCTCATGAACTAAGGACGTTAAAAATAAAATCACATGTTTAATGGTCCTATCACTCAATTATGGACACCCCAGAGATATCAGATGAACTTGTTTGCTGTTTTACAGTAAATATAATACACTTATGATCAGCCTCTACTTGAGATTTGCATTTCTCTATGGGTAATTCCAGGAGGTCTGGTGGCACAGTCAACCAAGTGTTGAACTGTTAATCACAAGATCGCCAGTTTGAACCTATCAGCCAATCCTGTACAGGATAAAGATAAGGCTCTCGTCTCATGAACCTTTGAAACATTAGCTATACCCTGTCTTACAGGGTTGCTAACTCATAATTGACTTGGGAAGGTACATTTGGTTTTGCCTTCTGGAAACTAGCAAGTGTTTTCTCCCACACCCAGTTCCCTGATCAAAAACAAGACCTGTTCCTACATGTGACTTTAAGCTGAATCTGTAGGTAAGTGAGAACAGGTGCCAAAGGCTCTTAATTACTTTAATACATTTCTGGAAGGCTGGTGGAGTAGTGGTTACACCTTTATTTCTAACCGCAATGTCAGTCAGTTCTAATCCAGTAGGCATTCTTCGGGACAAAGATGAGGCTTTCTATTCCTGTAAATTAGTCTCAGAAATCCACATGGCCAGTTTCTCCCTCTCCTACAAGGTTGCCAAAGGTCAGAATTTACTCCATAGCAGTGAGTCTAGTTGGGCTAGTGAGTTTAATGAGCTCAGATACAGTTGTTGGCTTGAAGCTGCTGGTTCCTGTATAGATTTCCAGTGCCAGAATTCTTGTAAGGCCACTGGTAGTGGTAATGGTAGTGGGGATTTGCAGTTGGTTAGTGAGTTGGGTGTTGCACAGCTCACGTCAGGTAAGAAGTACAACCTCAGCAAACACTGCAGGAGAAAGAGGAGGTTGTCTGCTCTCAGAACGATTTGCAGTCTTGGAACCTCTATGAGGGTAGTTATGAATCCTCCCTTTTTCTCCACCTTCTGAGTCAGTAAGATAAAACTTTGGCAATGTTCTAAATCAATCTATGCCACTGATGCATATTATTCCAATCATGCAAACATGACCATGCCATAGTGTTCTCCATCAAAAAATTGCCAAGGGATAAAACTGAATCGAGGGAAGGGAGGCCAGGCAAGGAGAATTAGTAAAATTAGAGGTAACTAGAAAAGCATACTACTAGAGGTTGAAAGAAAAAAAGCATCTGTGCTACTGTCTCTGATCAATGACTGTACTAATAAAAGGTTAACTCCTTTCCGTCTAGAATTACAGAAAGTCTCTCCAGATCCCAAGAGCTTCAGAGCCCATGGAACCCAGTTTGCAAAAAAACTCGCAAGAAGAGCGCAGGTGTTCGAATTGATCACACAGCGTACCC